>JAJOZX010014077.1:0-77564 GCA_023014485.1 Bathynomus jamesi | reverse complement strand
CCACGGAGGACATAAACAATACACGATACGAACACAGTTAGGTAAACCAGCCATGAGGTGGATCCTAGGGTCTTTGTTGGTCTGAAACATTATAACATTATAACATTATATTATATATAGATATATATATATATATATATATATATCATACATATATATATATATATATATATATATATTATGATATATATATATATATATATATATATTATATATATATATTATTATATATATACATATATATATTATATATATATATATATATATTATATATATAATATATATATATATATATATATATATATAATATATTATATATATATATATATCATAATATATATATATATATATATTATGATATATATATATATATATATATATATATATATATATATATAATATATATATATATATATATATATATATATATTAGGGTGATTCAAATATGGGGGTAAAAAAATTTTTTTATATTTTAATGTGTTCAACCCTTAAATGGTTCATTTCAGCATAAAAACATCTATCCTAAAATATTTTAGCAAATTTTTAATTTTTAGGGGTTGCTACCAGCAATTAAAAATTGACAGAACGACTCAAATTGTTAAATTTTCCAATATTGTTGTACAGTTTTCCACACCCCCCAGGAGGTACAGTACAAGGCGCATTGCTTTTTTTTAATGTGGAAAGCTCCCCCGTAGGTCCTACCATAACCACAAGCATGCATAATTAAACTAGCATGATATTGAGACATTAGCTCTCCTTACTTCATCAATGTTTCTTTTTTTCTATCAGGGTAAACAGCCCTGTAGTTTTTCACTACTTGTAGCAAGAAATGTTTTGATCTTCGTCATGTGTTAGTATTTTATTATATTCATCCATTAATTTTACTCCTCTTTCCGCTATATCATTCACGACTTTCCACTGTTTGATAGATTTCTTAGCGTAGTTATACTCTTCATCATTATGCCATTCTTTAGCATCTTTGAGTAAAAATTTTGAACTAAATTCTGTTATTGTAAAGAATCTTTGAGTATTTGATGTGACAAAATTTTCTAATTTCTTCGTTGGAATAAGTGCAGGATCTAGAAAAGCTCGTTTTGCAGGAAGAGTTTCCGTTGTATTTTGCAAGGCCTTTACCATTTTTTTTTGTTTCAGTAGGCACTTCATCATCATAAAAGGCCAAGGCTACCAGTTCTTCTCATAGGTACTAGAAGTAACCTAACAGGTTTTTAATAGCAACAGATGCAATTGTGTCATTTATTTATTTGTAGACTACAAGATTCTGTAATAATTCCAGATCAAGACGAGGAGCGCAAAATGGCACAGGAGCTGTAAACCATGCCTTTACATGTAACCGAGTAGCAAATAGACAGATGTCTTTTAGTCCTTTTTTGTCTTTTACTGAAATTTTGAACTGAGATTTGAACATAAAAATTTTAATGAATATATAATTTTGGTCATCCACCTTGCCCGATGAAGTACCGCTGGATGTTTAAATTTGATTCCACCTTTTGGTTCACCTCCAAAAAAATAATTGTTAACTGCAATAGTTCTAGGTAATCGCCTCTTGGTTGGAATGTTATCTAGTTGATTTGCTGCAAATGTAATTATGTCATCTTTGATGTCATGAATATTTTCATAGTATCTGGATCTGATAATGCTGTTTCGTAGTCCTCCTTATTAATGCTAGACCATTTTCTCTGAATTTCTTAAAAGGACTATACCTGGGCCAGAAGATGGTGATAAAGAATTTGAAACAACAGTTTCCAGCATAATTTCACAATATGTGGTGTCAACATGCCAGCCCAATAAATCGTTGTCGAATTTGAAGAATAGCTGCACCATTTCTAGGACCAGTATTGGCTGCCGTTGTATCGAAACACATGCATTTTATTTGTTTGCAGATGCCCCATTCAAACGATGTCTGATACACAGCATTTTCTGTCAGGAGACCAGTACCTGAATCCAGTTTAGGCACACCAAGAAGTTGATCATCGCCTTCTCCTGAAACCAATACGGGCAGACGGTCAACAATATGCATTCCTGTAATATCTTCAATTAATTTTCCATCCCAGTGAATTCTTAGGGGCACCTCTGGCTTGAATTCTTCTTTCAGGTTCTCTGCAATTTTCTTTCTATATTTATCCTCTCTCTACGAATAGAAGAGTAGCTAACATTGTACTTTCTGGATTTTTTTCCTAGACTTGAATTGTTGGCATTAAAACTAGAGACGCATTTCTGTCACTCAATTTTGCAACATCAAGACTTCCTAATAATTTATCATCAAACAATTTTCTACGTTTGCCAACCTTACTTTTCCATGATGAAGGTTGTGCAGCACAGAAAACCAGATTCATCACTTTTACTCTCCTCTGATTCTGATTTTGATGATGTACTGGTGAGTATGACAGCCTCTTCATTCTTCTTTCTTTTGATCTCTTCTGCTTTCCTCTTTTCATAACGTTGTTGCTTTTCTGCGCTCTTTGCTCTTTGCTCTTTTTTAGCAACAGCCTTATCAATGGTACCCATTTTTCCATGACGTCCTTTCTCACATTGCATTTTCAAGAATTTCTTATCATCTTCTGTTTTTATAAGCTGCATAGCATTCTCATGAGCAATGTCAAATAAGTTTTCCCGTATCTTTCCATTTTTCTCTTATTATTTAAATTTTGTGATCTTTTCAATTTGCTTGCTTGTGTTTTCTTAAGCAGCTGCCATTCCTTCAGTATTCCTTGAATTTTATCTACTACATGTATTCTTTTTTGCTGGTATTCCTGCTTTTTTCCAAAACTGCTAGCACATCATCTGCAGTAGAGAAGCATGATTCTCTAATGCCTTGCTTTTTAATATTTCTATAGTGTATGAAGAGGGCCATCATTTCCTTCTCTGATGGTAATACGGATGTTTTTAGTACTGCAGAGGGCTGCCCAATTAGCCATACTTCAGTTTCTTTTCTTGTAGAACTTCTCCCAACTGAGCAACTAGGTGATGGTGAGTTAGGCCTAGCTTCCATAATCGATTAATTGGTATCAAAATTACGAGTTCCAAACAACAATTAAAAGCAAGCTAGTATATAAACCATTAATTAAAAATTCTGAAATGTAAGCAATTAACACAAAATCATAAGTTGTAAAAACAAACAAATTGAAAAAAAGGGAAACTTTGACGCCTGGTAGCACATAGTAAATTTATTTAAAATTCACCAAATTTGGCATACACTACTTTTTTGTCATAGGGAACAAAAATACAGGTTGAACAATTAAAAAAATAAATTTGATTTTTTTGAATCACCCTAAATTATATATATATATATATGCACTTGATAATGTGAATATATCACGAAAGCGCTCGGACTTTGTGTTTCCTTTTCCTGTGGTTGTTTGCTTATAATTATATATATATATATATATATATATATATATATATATATTATAATATATATATATAATATATGATATATGATATATACAGGGCTATTCAAACTCATTCATCCGATTTCAACTGAGAATACTTCCGTACCTATCAACCGTGCATCAACTGGGCATACACCACATGAAAGAGGAAATCTCCGAGTTTTACAAGATCACCGCGAGAGGGCTCCATAGTCACGCCGTGGCCTAGCCTAGCAACAAACAGTCAGTGTGAAAATGGCGTCCGCACAGCAGAAGGCGTTTTGTGTGTTGCAGTTTTCAAGCTGTAAATCGGTAGCCACAGTGCAGCGTGAGTTTCGTCGACGTTACAGAACAGATCCACCGGGTGCTCAGAGCATCCGTCGGTGGTATCGGCAGTTCGAGGAAACAGGATGTTTGTGTAAAGGCAAGTCCACAGGACGACCGCGCGTGTCTGAGGATAATGTGCAAAGAATCAGAGAGAGTTTCCAACGTAGCCCGAGGAAATCAACAAACCGCGCCAGTCGAGAATTGGGACTTCCTCAGACGACTGTTTGGCGTGTTTTGAGACGGCGCTTGCATATGAAGCCATACAGGTTGCAACTGTTGCAGGCTCTACGGCCGGGGGACAAGTTAAAACGACAGAACTTTTGCGATCTTATGCAGGAGGCTATGGAGGATGACGAATTTGCTCCCCGCCTGGTGTTCAGTGACGAAGCAACTTTTCATTTAAGTGGCAAGGTGAACCGTCACAACCTTCGCATATGGGGCACGCAACAACCACATGCAACAATCGAGCACGAGCGCGACTCACCTAAAGTTAACACCTTCTGTGCCATTTCCCGGGCAAAGGTTTACGGCCCCTTCTTTTTCATGGAAAACACAGTGACTGGTCACTCCTATCTGGATATGCTGCAGAACTGGTTATTTCCCCAATTGAACGAAGATTCCGGCGACTACATTTTCCAGCAAGATGGGGCGCCGCCTCATTGGCATTTGGATGTTCGCCGTTTTCTCAACGAAGTGCTCACTCGCCGTTGGATTGGTCGCAGTGGGCCCCATGACTTTGTGCTCCACAGCTGGCCCCCTTCGTCGCCGGATCTTACACCGTGCGACTTCTTCCTTTGGGGGTACGTTAAGGATACTGTGTACGTGCCACCGTTGCCCACATCTTTGGATGAGCTCCGAACTCGCATTGTTACTGCCGTAGAGTCAGTGACAACGGACATGCTGGAGCGAGTATGGGAGGAATTCGACTATCGTGTTGACGTTGTTCGTGTAACTAGGGGAAGTCACATAGAGCATTTATGAGGTGAGAGACAAAATTTGGACAGTTTTTCTTTTGGTTGATGTATGACAAATCACTCTGTATTTGTAACATTAAAAAATATTCTCATTTGAAATCAGGTGAATCATTTTGAATAGCCCATATATATATATATATTATATATATATATATATATATATAATATATATATATATATATATATATATATATATATATAATATCATATATATATATCATATATATATATAGTTATAATCAGTGTTGGGCACTAAAGCGTTAATCCGATAACAGTTAATTAACGAAGTTAACTTTTTTTAACGGACTATTAACGGAAGTTAATTTCCATTTATCGTTATCGGACCAGTTAACTTCCGATAACTCGATATTTAGTCTGTTAAAGTCCGTCAACACGTTAAGTGCGAGGAGTCATTCACGGAAGATCACCGCTCCGCGAATGAATTCAAACCGCCATAACTTCAGTCTGCCAATTCCATCCTCTGCCGCAGTGGAACGGCTCTTCTCTCTCGGCAAGGACATCCTGAGGCCCAAGAGGTCAAGACTGGCAGTTGGGCCTAACTTTGAGAAGTTTGTCTTTCTGAAGAGCAACCAGCACATTGTGTCATAGTCTTTAATAAATGTGCCTAAAATTTAATTTTACCTTTCAGTTCCCGCCATAATAATTCTCTGGTAAATTAAAATTTAGTTAATGGTTAGTGGTTACAAGGGTTTCAAAACATGTAATCAGTACATTTTTTATTAAAAATAAAAAAAAAGTTATTAAGCAAAAAAGTTGCAAAACTTGATAAAAATACAGTTAAATACCTATTTATTGTTGGATTTTGCATAAATAAAACATTTTCTATGGGTTTTAAAGCTTTTTTCCTTGATTTTTTAAATGTTAGTAAGAAATAGTTATCGTTAACGGATTATCGTTAACTTCCATTAACTTTGTAGTAAAATTATCGGATTATCGTTATCGGAGTTAAAAATTGGGGTTAACGGATTATCGTTATCGAAGTTAACTTTTTGGTTAACGGTGCCCACCACTGGTTATAATGTTATAATGTTATAATATTTCAGACCAATAAAGATCTTAGGATCCACTCATGGCTGGTCTACCTGTGTTCGTAATTGTGCATTGTGCATGTCCTCCGTGGTGCCGGAGGGGGCCTACAATTTTATGTGGGTTCCGAAACACAAGAACATAAGAACATAAGAAATTTTTATAGTGGGCACACTAGGGGTCACTTCGGCCCATCGAGGCGGCTCCACTATGTAAAAACTGCCTGTACATTGGCAACGACTAATTTTTACAAAACTAAATAATTATATTATCAATTTAAAACTAATTACTTATCAATTTAAAACTAAAGCTAGAATCTCTGGTTTCAGAGGATCAAGTCATAATAGACTACTATCCACAAATATGTTACACTCTATATCTATTTGTAACCGACATGCAAATATATCAGATCCAAAGAATCCAGTCAATTTCATTATGGTATCCATCAATACCAGTACCTTGCCAACCAAAAATAAGTCACGGTCCATATCACTTGCGGGCCAAGTCAAATTTACAACCATATACATTACAATATATATACTTAGGAGGAAAAGTGTAGGTGTGGCTGTAAAGACTGTACAGTAATATAGAAATGTGTGTGCACCCATTTTGGGTCTCCCATTTAAAGGTGTTTGTGGGGCAAGTGAAGGTCATGAGTTTTTCAATACCTCACAGTACTAGGGGGGCACCGCTCAGCAGAGGAATCTCTTTAAATGGGTTGTGTAAGGACAGAGAGTATCCCCTAACCCAAGATGCTGCCACCCTATATCCCACAACACTTGTGTTGAGCTGTGGGATCTATCACCACAAAGCCTTAATTTTACTACCTTAAACTATACCCAATCTAAGTATCAACATATGCGTCTAATCGATTTTTAAACATGTTTATAGATGTGCTACTAATTACTTCTACCGGCAAACTATTCCAGCTATTTACTATTTTAGGCGTAAAAAAGTTTTTGGCAACTGTTTTCTCGAACCTTCTACATGTCAACTTACACCCGTTATTTCTAGTCCTATTATATTGAGATATTTCGAAAAAGCTATCTCTATCTACGTTATCGAACC
The DNA here is from genome assembly GCA_023014485.1 of Bathynomus jamesi. Classification (NCBI taxonomy): domain Eukaryota; kingdom Metazoa; phylum Arthropoda; class Malacostraca; order Isopoda; family Cirolanidae; genus Bathynomus; species Bathynomus jamesi. Next base: position 70,759 of record JAJOZX010014077.1, on the reverse strand, counting down.
CATTCATAATTTTGAAAACCTGGATTAGATCACCCCTTAGCCTCCGAGTCTCGAGTGTAGTCAATTTTAACTCCTTAAGCCTATGCTCGTACGACTTTGACCTAAGCGACAGAATCATCTTAGTTGCTCGTCTTTGAACTCTTTCGATTTTGTCTATATCTTTCCGCATATGCGGATTCCAAAATTGGACCTCGTACTCCAAATGGGGTCTAAGTAATGATTTATAAAGAGGAACTATAATATCGCGCGATTTGTACTCAAAATTTCGAGCTATAAAACCTAACACTTTGTTCGCCTTATTGACCACTGCTGTACTTTTTTCACTACTTTTAAATCACCAGTGACTATAACTCCTAAATCGTTTTGCTGCCCTACTCTTTTTAACTCTTGTCCTCACATACTATACGCAAAATTATCGTTACGCGAACCTATATGCAAAATTTTGTACTTATCGACGTTAAATCTCATTTGCCATGTGACTGACGAATCAACGATTTTATTCAGATCTTCCTGGATTTTACCTCTATCTTCGTCATTAATTGCCCCTACCACCCAGCTTCGTGTCATCCGCAAACTTTGAAACTGTACTGACTGGGTCGACATCTAAATCATTAATATATATAAGAAAAAGCAAGAGGCCCAATACAGAACCTTGAGGAACGCCACTCGCTACATTAGCCCAACACGACTCCGCTCCATTAATGACCAGTCTAGGGTGGATCGATTTTACATTTTTTTCGATTTCCATATTCTAATAGAGACAAAAACTTGCGCATGCATGAGAAAATAGCCTCTGCAAATTCGTAGCTTAATAGGTAATCATCTTCTGTCCCCGGCAGAGCGATGAAAATCATATTTTAGTAGTCAAAAACGTATTTTTAAACCCTAGCCTAGAGTCATAAAATTTTGCGTGTGTGTTATTTCATGCCTAAGCAACGATATAAATGCTATGGGAAATAACACACACGCAAAATTTTATGACTAGGCTAGGGTTTAAAATACGTTTTTGACTACTAAAATATGATTTTCATCGCTCTGCCGGGGGCAGAGATTACCTATTAAGCTAAGATTTTGCAGAGGCTTTTCTCATGCATGCGCAAGTTTTTGTCTCTATTAGAATATGGAAATCGAAAAAAATGTAAAATCGATCCACCCTAAATTGATCACCCTCTGTTTCCTACCTCGCAACCACTCTTCTATCCAATTTATTACTACACCCCTGATTCCATGAGCTTTAGTTTTTTCAATGAGTCTTTTGTGCGGTACGGTGTCAAACGCTGTTTGAAAATCTAAATACACTACATCAACCGCCCGATGACTATCGTAAACGTCAACACGCTTTCAAAAAATTCTAAAAGATTAGTTACGCAAGATTTGTTTCGCCTAAAACCGTGCTGCGTATTTCTAATTAGTTTATGCAATTCTAAGTGTTCGACTATACGATCCCTATTTATTGATTCCAGTAGCTTACCTACAACAGACGTTAAACTGATTGGCCAATAATTTCCCGCCGCACCTTTATCGCCTTTCTTAAAGATAGGTGTTACGTTTGCTAACTTGAAATTATCTGGTACGCACACCTCAGAAATAGACGCATTAAAAATCTTTGTTAGCGGCACAACAATGCTATCTTTTAATTCTTTTAGTTGTATGGGATATATGGAATTCGGCCCCGGTGATTTACGCGTTTTGATTTTATCAATATAGCGCATTACCTCCCCTTCACTAACCACGATATTACCCAAAATATTACCATTATCAAAAGGTATTATGTCTATGACCGTAGGGATATTCGTTACATCTTCTATAGTAAAAACTGACGTAAAAATTCGTTTAGCAAGGTAACCATTTCCTTGTTTTCAGAAACTAGATCTCCGTTTACATTTTTCAACGGCCGCAAGACACTTTTTACTGGATTTCTATTGTTGACGTATTGAATGAATCGCTTGGGGTTTTCTTTACCGTCACGAGCTATGGAGATTTCAAATTCGCGCTTGGACTTTTTTATTACACTTTTCGCTTCTTGCCTTAGAGATATGTAGTTGTTTCGTAACCACAAATTGTCTTTATCGCACTTATATAACCTATAAGCCCTATCTCCACTCTTTATAATGTCTGCTACTCTAGAAGTAAACCACAAAGGCTTGTTGTTTATTTTCGCACGCTTAATTTTGTACGGTAGACATTCCTCATTTATAGTCCTAAATACTGTTTCGAACGATTCCCACATTACTTTTGCGTTGGAGTTCCCCATTACGTTTTCCCAATTGACGTGTGACAATTTATTTCGAAATTTACAAAAGTCTGCGTGCTAGAAGTTAGGAATTTTAGTCGAGTTAGTTGGTTTCGAGTGACTTACAGAGAGGACAAACTCTACCATATTGTGATCACTATTGCTTAACGGTTCTATTACTTGAAGATCAGTAATTAGCCTATCATCCGTAGTTATTACTAAATCTAAAATACTGTCCAACCTCGTAGGTTCCCCAACCTTTTGAATAAGAAAGCTATCCTCGAGAAAATTAACTAAACGATTATTTTCCGCGTCTCCCTGCATTGTATCGTAATTCACGTTGGCGCAATTAAAGTCACCCATAACTAAAGCCTGTTCACTACTGATTATTCTCTTTAGTTCACGATATAACGCTTCGTCCGTATCAGCTGTTTGATTAGGGGGCCTATATAACCGCAACAACAATTTTGAAATTGTTCAATTTAAGTTCTGCTATAGTAAAATCTATCGGTTCTGGAATTATGTGCTTTACTTCTATAACGTTCGCAATATTATCTTTGATATACAGCATAACACCGCCTCCTCGCCTACCTATTCTGTTTTTAACAAAAAGTCTGTAACCTTTAATTTGATACTCCCCTACAAAGTCACGTGTTTCAGTGCTAAGCCACGATTCATTTATCGCAATTACATCATAGTCTTTACAAGCAATTAAATAAAAAAATTCGTTTATTTTATTTCGTAGGCTACGAGCATTTAGGGATAGAACCTTCAAATTGTTTGTAACTGCGACACCTTCGCGAGCGCAGGGGAAATTTGTGGAATTTACGCTGGGACCGTTCGAGTTACGGCAGCCTGAAAAGAAGAGACACTATTATGAAATAGTCTCCCTAAACGCGCAGCTCCAACGTCATTAAGATGAAGTCCATCTTCGAGGAACAAGTCCCTCCTGCCGTAGAAACTGTTTAAAAAATTCGCAAAATGCACTCCTTCCTGTTGGCAAAGAGACTTTAGGTTATTGTTAATATAGGTCGCCTTGCTGTAGAAATCGTTACATTTGATAATTCGAGGAAGTATACCTGTTAAAACAATCTTATTAGTTTTTTTCCTTTAATCGTTCTAGTAAGTCCCTGTACCAAGCCAACAGTTCTTCCGATTTAGAATTTAAAACGTTATTAGTACCGACATGAATAACATACATTGTGTCCTTGGCGGTACCCTCTGTAAAATGGTCAACACTATTAGTTATATCCTCCACCCTTGCACCAGGGTAGCAGTAACGGCGCCTACGACGAGGGTTTCTCCCACAGATTTCCTCGAGCTACCCTCGAACAATGGAATCGCCAACGAGTCGTATTTCCGGTTCATCAGCATCTTCGAAACCTAAAACAGAAAACTTATTGCTTGCTATTACTGGTAGACAAGTCTTAGGTTTTCTCAATGGGGCTCCATTACGCACTCGAACGAAGGGTTGGGAACTAGGGGAAGAGAGAGGGCTATTAATACTATTTATATTATTAGTAGAAACTGAGGCAGGAGGGGTCGTAACTGGAGTCTCAAGGGATTCTAATTTTGCCGTCAGGAGCATCACGCTTTCTTCAAGCCTCACCCTGGCCTCCCTCTCACGTTCTAACTCGTTCCTCAGCACTTCCATGCTTGAGCACTACCTTCAAACTAACTGTCCATTATTATTAGCCATTGTAAACACGTAAGCGGCAAATTTCCCTTCACAGCGACTGCAAGTACTTGACGGGAGTGCCATGCTTTTAATTAGTTAAAAAACAAAAAAACAAAAAACGAGGTTAAAAATTAATAAATTACAATTTAGGTCTACCGCGTGCTTATTGTGCCGTCACATGCGAAAACCCGCAAAAATGTTCTTGAAACGGAGAAACAGGTTCTTGTACACAATTTTATGCTAAATGAATATATAATTAAGCTACCGACGAAAGATCTGCTAAAGAAAAAGTATTAAATGAAACTTATCTGTCCGCTATTCGACCGACTTAATTCATTTTTTCCCACGGTGGGTGACCTTTCGGAGGTCAGGTAGAGTGTGAAGGGAAAATGAACCTTAAGAAACCTCGTTTCTGATAGATTTGAAAAACAAAAAAGGCAACCAAGGGAATTTCAACCTTATGAAACCTCGTGTAGTAATAGATTCGAGAAACAAACAAGGCACTAGCCTTGGTTTAGTCAAGTAATATAGTAATGAATAAAGTCAATAAATGAAATATATTCGTTAATGAATGATTAGTAACACGAAGTAATTTAGTTAAGAATGCACCAAACACTATTTTTTTTTCTTTTTAAAGACACGAACAAAAACCACTTATTCACTTGGTAACACTGTAACATAAATTCTGCTCGATTAGAAAACGAACGATAGATAATTGAATAACCTCAAGATAATGTGAAATAGTTTTAGAAATGTTGCAAAATACACGCGGCGACAGGTTCGCACAGGTTTTACCACGATACACAATGATACAGAAGGAAAAGTAGGAAAAGTTAGGAAAAGTAGTGGAGGTTGGAAAATGGGTTTCATGATTTGTCACAAGCGAATCTTCAACATCGAATCGATAGTTACACATTCTCGGCAACTGCAGGCACCGTTTTTGAATCGGATCGTCACTGGGGATGAAAAATGGGTCCTCTATAACAATATTAAGCGTCGACATCAGTGGCTTAGCCGTGAAACAAAGCCTGAACCTCAGCCAAGGAATGGACCCCATCCAAAGAAAATTTTGCTATGCGTTTGGTGGAATATGCAAGGAATTATTCATTTTGAGATTCTGCCAGACAACCAAACAATCACAGCTGAAGTCTACTACCAACAACTCCAACGACTGAAGATGGCAATACAAGAAAAACGTCCTGCATTAATTAATCACAGAGGTGTTCTATTCCACCGGGATAACGCGCACCCTCACACTGCTGGAATCACCACTGTCCAATTAGAGGCATTTGTTTGGGAAAAAATGCCTCATCCACCTTATTCTCCGGACATCGCACCTTCAGACTACCATTTATTCAGAAGTCTGCAACACCACCTAGATGGACAAAAGTTGCAATCCAGAGAAGCTATCGGAAACGAAGTGATCGCTTTTTTTTTAACTCGAAACCAAGGGATTTCTTCGAACGTGGCATAAAAAACTTTTCTACAGGTGGGAGGAGGTTACAGAAAAAGAAGGGAATTATATTGATGATTAATTTGGCATTGTCATTTAATTTTTGTGGTTAATAAACCAAAAATTTGAGCAAATTTGTCCTTATGTCCTTTAATTTTTTGTTCTGAATGAACTAAAAAATCGAGCAGAATATATGTTACAATCTTATATATATATATATATATATATATATATATATATATATATAGAGGTTAGTGGTGTAGTGGTTAGCGTCGCTGACTACGAATCCATCGGCCCCGGGTTCGAGACCCGGTGACGGCAGCCGGCGCGCAGCAAAACCCAACTGTTCATCCTTCCACATAATAAAGAAAGTGGTTGGTAGATAAATGGGTACCCTGGGTGGCCTAGTGGTTAAGACGCTGGGCTGCTGGTGGGGCGTGGTTCGGATTCCACGTTAAACTGTAGGTTTAGCTAAGGTGGAGTGAAAAGCTTGACCTTCGTCAGAATGACAATTCTGGCGGAAGCTAAGCAAAGGTATATATATATATATATATATATATATATATAATAAAAAAACAGGAACACCAGAGAAAAAATAAACATCCTTCAAGATTTAATAGTACCAACGTTTCGGAATGCACTAATTCCATCTTCAGGGCTAAAACAATAAAATGCCAAATCACATACAAAATCCAAATTGCTTAATAACAATTTAAAATTGTTATTAAGCAATTTGTATTTTGTACGTGATGTGGCTTTTTATTGTTTTAGCCCTGAAGATGGAATTAGTGCATTCCGAAACGTTGGTACTATTAAACCTTGAAGGATGTTTATTTTTTCTCTGGTGTTCCTGTTTATTATTAAACTGCTTTTTCCACGCCATCAATCAATAGCCGATATATATATATATATATATATATGATCAATGAAAGAAAGCCACCCCCAGCCTTCTCTAGTTATCTTTATAAGGCTAACTAACGAAAATATCACGACCTAACCTAACCAATCGTTAGGTCAACTGTACACCCTTGACGATTGGTTAGGTTAGGTCGTTATATTTTCGTTAGTTAACCTTATAAAGATAACTAAAGAAGGCTGGGGGTGGCTTTCTTTCATTGATCATATATATATATATATATATATATCAGGTCATCCCATAAGTAATGTCGTTTTTTAGATCGGAATTTGAAGGACAAAAAAAACTCAACTGAAACTTTTTAATCTAGTATATATTTTCCATCGGAATCAGTGGCACTCTGCCAACGTCCTACAAGCTTTTCAATGCCATGTTTATAAAATTCAGGCGGTTTTGAGGCAAAAAACGTACAAAGACTGGTGTGCAGGTCATCTAAAGAAGTATCCTGTTCTCGTCAAGATAGTTTTGCAGACTCCTGAAGAGATGATAATCTGAAGGCGCAAGGTCTGGAGAATGTGGAGGATGTGGAAGTTTTTCCAACCCAAGCTCCTCAATTTTTGCAGAAGTGATCCGAGTGGTATGAGGACGTGCGTTGTCGTGGTGGAACACGATTCCTTTCCGATTAACCAAAGAAGGTCCTTTTCTTTGAGTGCAGTGTTCAATCGATCCAGTTGTTGACAGTAGACTTGAGCGGTGATTGTTTGGTCGTGTGGTAAGGTTTCAAAGTGTATTACACCACCTTTATCCCACCAAACACTAAGCAACACCTTTTGGTTTTGGCTGTGGTGTCGCTGGTTCTCCGGCACAAACCCACTTCGACGGCGCTTAACATTCTGGTACAGTATCCACTTTTCATCACCAGTCACTAAACGGTGCATAAACGGATCTTGGAGTTCACGGGAATGAAGAGCTGTGCTAATGTTTAGCCGCACCCTCAGATTGTCGACCGACAATTCATGTGGCACCCATTTTCCTAACTTAGGCACTTTCCCGAGTTGTTGCAAATGTCGATGGATGGTGGACGGGGATGAATTGAGTTTCTGGGCCAATTCTTCGACAGTTGTTGAACAGTCTTCTTCAAGTGCGGCTAACAGCAGGGCGTCCAGAGCGTGCTGCATCTGTCAAACAGCAGTCACCATTCGTAAACTTTTGAAACCATCTTTGACATTTATTTCCTCACATGCAGAATATCGTTGCCATAAACGTCCTGAATGTTTCGCGTTGCTTCAGTAGCACTATTCCCTTTTTTGAACTCGTAAAGCATTATATGCCTGATATGCTCTTCTGATACCGCCATGTTTATGAGGGGTTCACATAAAGCAAAACACACGTCTTCACTGGTCAAGGTCTGTAAAGTACAGTATGTAGCGAAACACGATAGATCTCCTCTTAGATATAACCTTCGGAAAAGTTATGCTTAAACCGAGTAGGACTAGTTTAAACTTAATCTATCGTAAAAAACGACATTACTTATGGGATGACCTGATATATATATATATATATATATATATATATATATATATATATATATATATATACAGGGTGTAATAAAAGTTCATTTTCATGGGGAAATAAGATGATAATTGAAGAGAAAATAGTTTTTATCTCTACATTACAAACAATACAATCAACTTACAAATTAATCCAGTTCATGCTCAAATTGCATACAAGTTGACTGTATTGCTTGTAATGTATAGGTAGGTGAAACTATTTTCTCGTTCAGTTCTGTTATACAGTATCTTATTTCCTTATGAGAACAGACTTTTGTTACCCCTATATATATATATATATATATATATATATATATATCCTTTGTTTTACCGCCGAGTGTATATATATATATATATATATATATATATATATATATAAACTTTGGCAAAAAGATGTCAAACTAATGAAGAGACTATCTGAATAAATTAAATTTAAAATTTAGTTAACAGCAGCAGCTTTTTTTAATTTAAGAATGAATAATTGCTGAAATTGGGTGCTGTGCTTCGAATCCACATTTTTATTAGCTGACGTAATATTAGTTAAGTAAAATAATGTTTAGTACCAACCTGAATAAGCAAATTAAGTGTTAAAATATCTATAATTTAAAATGAATTTTACATTGTCCGAACCTAAAATTGTAAGAGTGTATTAAATATTTTTTTAACCTTTGCTTACGTATTTATTAATGCGAGGCATCCCTGTTCTACGAGGAACTTTGTGCGATATAAAATGAGTTCATATACCCTTTATAATGTAAATTGTAAACATTCTACCAACTAGAATTATGGTAATACTTCATTTTTAAAACAGAACTTATTCGCAATTTCATTAGTCATAGAAATTATTTCCTTTAAGAAAAAGAAAACGCTATTAATGGGTAAACTCTAACAATTATAGAGTATAGTTATGACTTGCGAGTATACTTACTATACATATTGCGTGCGTTATGACCAACGATCGTAGCTCAGGGGGTAATAGAGTTTCCCTATATGCAAAATGCAGCCAATGTGGTCGAGAGTTCGAATCCAGATGATGGTGATAATACAAAAAATAAAGCAATGGACCGCATTAGTTGGTCTGAACGGTTTGCCAGTTTCTGGCCTTCCACACCGATTATTTAGTATTGTGTTATGTAATGTGTCACAATATTTATAGGAGACTATCTCACTAACAGTAAACGTAATAAACTCAGTGACATCAATATTACAATTTGGCTTATTCTTTAACAAGATCGGCCCAATTCTAGTTATTTCCACTGATTTAAAATTCTTGTTGAATGGCTACTAATAAATAAGCGAAATATTTGAAAATCAATTACAAAAATATATTCATTTTCAAAATATAAATTCTCCACTTAACCAGGTTACGTAATTAATGCTAAGTTTGAACTCCCGAGCAAGTATTAACACAATGGTAAAGTTACCAAGTAAAGTTACCAATGGTAAGGTTAACACAGTGGTATAGTTACCAAGTCTTGGGCTTACGTACGCAAAGCCAAACATGAGGCCTTTTAATTTAGTTTAATAGCTTTTATAATAAAAAACTACTTCCTTTCAGTTCATTTTATGAATACAGTAAAATTTCAGTTTATAAGGGAAACAAGTTGATTGGTTAATCTGTTCAACGTCCTCCGTCCAAGCGAGGGCACTGATACAGGCGGTAACATCAGAAGCTGGGAGAAAAGGTCCTTTAAAAGGGGGAACTGAGTCGAACCAAATAAACTACGCTCAGCGGACTCGTCACGGCACCCCCATCCATGTAAAGATTCTATTTATTTTATTTTATTATTTAGTAATTCGTGTTCGAATGATTCTCTTTAAATTTATAGATAGTTGTTATTGTGACAGAGTATCCCTATTAAGGGAAACAGAACCGCCTTTGATTAAATCTTACGACGCACACACTAAAATTATTCCTGAATGGAATGATTTCATGGCTCCTCTGAAAGAGGAATCAAAAGACATTAACTATTCATGGTGCCTCCTCGGTCAACGGAGAATAGGACATGTTTACGTGAATACGAGTGGAAGTAGGGGTCGGTATAAAGCATCCATAAGAGTGTGTGAAAGGGATGATGATTCTATTGAAGCAGCAAAAGCCTGTGAAGCCAACTTCAATAACTTTCGTTAGTTTAAGAAGGAAAAGGGTGCCAAGAATCTCGTTGCTTTTCTCAGCCTTGCTTGTTCGTAGTTATATTCCTGTAGATTTTGAGGGTATACATCACACCCCTTGTCAAAAATAAATATGGGGACATTCTAACCAACAATAACACGCCTATTGCAATTTCTTCCCGTTTCTCAAAACAAACTAGTTCAGAAACATTGCTACGCTGATTAAATGATTACTTATGGGCATTTCCTAACCATTTTGGTTTTTAAAAGGTTCCACTCAACTGGTTTGTGCATATGTATTGAAGGAGCTTTTATTTAAATACAGTACAATAACAGTAATTCAACTATTTACAGCTATTTCTTGGATACAAGGAAACATTTTATGAGAGAGTGAACCACAGTATTTTATTTAAAAAATTGTAGGGCAGGAATGTTCAATCGTATATATCAAATATCGAAACTTTGGCACACCCACCAATCCTTTACGGTTAGATGTTAGGCAGAGTTCCTTACTTTCTCATCCGCTGTTTAATGTGTATATTGATGGCTTAAATGCTTCAGTTATTTAGGCAAAAGTTGGATGTTGGATGTATAGATAGCACGGAGGATAAATAACTTAGTGTATGCTAATGATATGGTATTAGTAAGTCCCCCCAATTAAAAGACTGGATTGTCTTCAAAAATCTACTAATTATATTCGCAGAACAATATATTAATTTTAATTTTATAAAATCTAAGGTTACACAATTTCATACCAAATTCTCAAACCAAACGGCTATTATTTTCAAAATTGAAGGTTGAACCAATAGAGCAAGGACAAAAATTTGAGTATTTGGGAGAAATTATCACCAGCTCCTCGAGTGATGATGCATACCCAATAGGGTGTACCATTTTTGGGTCATTTTCAAAAAGTCAAGGTCCAGGAGTCTAATGTTGTGCCAAATGATGTCCTAAACACGAATTTAACAAGCATTTTCTAATCCAACAAATTTTGAATCCCCCCCACCCCCCTTTAAATTTTGCCCATCCCCTTTTCCTAAAACCCCATATATCTAAAACACTATCAACTTTATCGAAAAATGTTATAGAATAAAAATGATTTAGAATCAAACGTTCTATTAGAAAAGTTCATTAAGATAGAAATTTACGTAATTTTGAAAATTTTCATTTTCTTTTGTCCAAGAGCACCTTATTGTATTAATATAAAATAAGGTGCTTAAGTTACATTATTTATGAGTATATTGTGAGTATAATCCAAATTTAAAAATCTTTTTTACATTGAATTTTAATAAACAAGCATTGTTTTTACTCTTATTGTTTCTTTTCAGACTGCTTTATTTGAAAAATAAATAAAAAATGAGTCAAACAGCTACAAAACAGCATGACTTTATTCTTGGTCGCTTGCAGGCTGATATTATGAGTTCATCTAAAATTGTTTTACCATCCAATAAAGATGTTCTAAGCCATTTTATTTATTTACGGAGAATGCAGTATAAGGGTCCAAAAGTTACAAAAGATTCTACTGTTAATGAAGTTCTACAGAAGCTACTAATAATATGGCAAAAAGCATGCATTCCTACTATAGATATTAGTAAAAACCCTAAAGGCAGGAAGATGCTGTTAAATCTAGAAGAAATGCATAATAATTTAATCAAGCACAAAAAAAGAGCAAGCTTTGAAAATGAACTCTCTAATTTCATGAAAATTATGGATTCCCTTTTTGACATCTCTTCTCAAAATGCCGTTGAATTAATCCAAAAAGACCGCATGAGAACTGAGCCTCAGAAAGCATATGATATGTCATTCTTAGAAGATCAAAGAACAAAACGAGAAACATGTTTAGGTTTGCTAGATGCAGATTATGCATCAAAAGTACAGCGCAAGTACATTAGATTAGAGAAAGAGAAGAAACGCAAAGAGAAACATAAATCAGTGAAGCAAGTGAGTGCTACAGCCAGAACATCAGAAACCCTTCTTTCTAGCACGACCAGTTCTGAGACAGACAGCTATGAAGAGTTTCCGACAGAACCTACAGCAGGACCTTCAAATGCTTCCAGCCCCAAAAATATTCTTGCCTCGCCATTGGTTTCCTCCACTGCAGACAGACTTAATCTCTCTATTGGACAACGGACTGTTTTTGCTGCTGCAGTAGCCATTAGGTGTGGCAAGGATATTGAAAAACTGTCTCTCTCCAGGACCACATCTGCAAGAGCCGCTCGAAAGACAAGAAAACGAAAATATGAAACTTTCATCAAGGATTTTACTCCTCCTGATCACTGCCTAGTACATTGGGATAGCAAGCTGCTTACTAAATCATGTTCAGAACAAGAAGACCGCCTTGCAATACTTGTTACTGGATACCCAAATGTAGAAAAACTTTTATCAGTTTCTATAATAGATGATTCCACTGGATTGTCTCAAGCCACTTCTGTATTTCAAAGTATTGAAAAATGGAACTTGAAGCAAAATGTCTTTGGAGTATCATTTGATACCACTGCATCCAATTCAGGATCGATGAAAGGTTCCTGTAAGTTACTTGAAGAACTTTTGCAAAAGAAATTGATTTGGTTAGCATGCCGCCATCATGTGGCTGAAAGAGTTTTGTGTGCTGTGTATGAAACCATTTTTGGCCCAAGTAAATCTCCTGAGTTTGAGTTATTCAAAGAATTTCGCGAGTCTAAATGGAAGAAAATTAATACGAAATCTACATACAATGTTCTTGATGTTAAATCAAGGTATCAAAGAGGCCTAAAGGAAGAATGTGTAGAATTTATGACCCAATGTTTAAGAAAATCTGACTGCTTTCCACGTGATGACTATAAGGAAGTTGCTGAAACAACTTTAATGCTTTTAGGAGAGGTTTCCAGAGAAAACAGTCATTGGCGGAAACCTGGTGCAATGCACCGTGCCAGGTGGATGGCAATGATTTTGTATACAAATAAAATGTATGCTTTTGCCCACCAAGCATCTTATGATGAATCATTGATTAAGAAATTAAAGAGAATGTGTCTATTTAATGCATTAATTTATGGAAAATACTGGCTTTTATGTTCTAATTCACTAGATAGTCCAGCTAATGATCTGAAGTTTTATCATGATTTGGTGAATTACAAGAAGGAAGATAGGGAAGTTGCAAATGCTGCTTTGAAATCTTTTGCCAATCATTACTGGTATTTGACGGAGGAAGTGGTCCCTTTGAGTTTCTTTGGATCGCTAAGTAATGATGAAAAAGATAAGATCGCAAAATCCTTAAACAAATATCCAGTTCCAGAAAATTATGTATGTGGGCAACCTGTTTTCCCCATTTTAAAGGAAGACACAAAGCTTCATCAGCTAGTAGGTCCAATTTCATGGCATTTATTTCAATGCTGTGGGTCAAAACCAGACTCATGGATAAAGAAACCAGCATCAACATGGGAAGAGGTCGATGACTACAACAAACTAAAAAACATTCTTTCATCTATTAGAGTAGTCAATGATACCGCTGAAAGAGGAATCAAGCTGGTTCAAGACTTTCATGACAAATGTCAAAATGAAGAAGAATTTCAAGGTCTTTTGCAAATTGTGGAAGAGAATAGAAGACTAATTCCTGATCCTAGTAAAGAGACTCTTAAAAGAATGAAACTCAGTAAAGAATAGTTCATTAACAGATAGATTAGGTATTTTTATTTGCAGAGATTGTTTTAATTTAGAAGAGGCTGATTTTTTTTTGTTATTAAATATACCATAAATTGTCTTTTCTTATTTTTATGTTTAAAAAGCTCTTATATCAATGATTTCTAATTAGGAAACTTGTTTCTTTTTATTTTTTTGAGGAAAGTGTTGAATAAAGGAAAAAAAAACGATGGGACCTCACAACTATAGATAAAGTGTTAATTTTTAGCTTTATTTTATATATATATAGTTTTGAGGTTGTCCTCACTTTGTATAGGTTAGTTATAATAAAAACTAATTATGATTTGCATTATAACTAGCAAATACAAAGCCCATCGCCGCGAAGCTGCATTGGGGTGATGCTTCAAAGGTGGCGGTAACACCTTATTTAAGAAGAAGGCACTGCAAGCAAAAAAAATTTTAATTTAAATTTTTAAAAAATAAATGAAAATTTTCAAAATTAAGTAAATTTCTATTTTGATGAACTTTTCTAATAGAACTTTTGATTCTAAATCATTTTTATTCTATAACATTTTTATTCTATAACATTTAGGAAAAGGGGATGCGCAAAATTTCAAGGGGGTGGGGGGATTCAAAATTTGTCGGATTAGAAAATGCCTGTAAAATTCGTGTTTAGGACATCATTTGGCACAACATTAGACCCCTGGACCTTGACTTTTTAAAATGACCCAAAAATGGTACACCCTAATCACCCAAGTTAAAAATTATCTGTATTGAAGCAAACATGATTAAAAAAAATTTAGATTCTGTATAAGCAAAGCTAAAGAGACGCTTTCATAATGGATCACCTGAAGACCAGGGCCCTATGTATTCTTGTTTCTGCTTTACAGTACCAAATATAATAATAAATTAAATTGAATTGAATGCTGGTTAGATCAACTGTACGCCCTTGACGATTGGTTAGGTTAAGTCGTGATATTTTCTTTATTTTTAACGAAGATATCATTTGGTGATTGAGGCTGGGGGCCCTGATCTTCAGATGATCATTCATAATTTCTGCACAAATATGTATAGGCAGCAGCTTTGGACTAATTCTGAAAAAAAAGTTTGTCAGAACCATTAATTTACTATATAAGATCTTTTAGACTGCTCCACAAGTTACCTCCACGATGCTCAGCTTCGGAAATGTTCACTAACCTCAATGCCTCCAGTCTCTCGGAGGTAACAAGACATGCTTAATACTGTCTAATGCAAGTAAATCAAAACTGTCAACCCAATTGTCCAAGCTATTCATCAGTCCTCACACGTGTGTTCTAAACTATGGGCTTCATGGTATGAAAATATTTGTAGCACGCTGAACATCGCTCGCGATTGCTATTTTAACTTTTTATTTCTCATAATTTTTTGTTTATTATTATTAACACTAATATAGACCGTTGTTCTCCCAATAAAATTATATATACACATACATATAACTTATTCATTTATTTATATGGAGGTGTACATTCCATATTCTATTCCTACTACCAATGCAAAAAAAAAAAAAAAAACAACGTTGCTCGTTCTGATACTATCCGGAACAGAGAGGGGGCTTTCAGAAGGTAGTCGGCTTCAGACAAAAATGTGAAAACCTATCTAATTCTAATTATTCTCGCTCTTTCTGGCACCTATCCAAGAACCTCTTCAACAACTTTACTCGTTATTCTTTCTCTTCTTTTCCATTCCGACGATTCAGTTGTCGTTTCTTCTCCTGACAAAGCTGAACTCTCCGCTCAAACTTTCGCTTTCAAGCCAACCCTAGACAATTCCGGTTCTGTTCCACCATCTCCCTCCGACATAATTATGTAAAAAATTAGAACATCTTCCAAAGATGTTCTTTCTGCCCTATCTGGGCTCAACTCTAGGAACGCGTACGATCCTGGTGGTGTTACCCCCGTTGTTCTCAAGCACTGTGCTTCTGTGCCGACACTCTGCCTAGGCAAACTCTTTTGTCTCTGTCTTTCATCTGGTACGTTTCCTTCCTGCTGGAAGTTCACTTTCATTCAGCTTGTCCCAAAGAAGGGTTGACCGCTCAACCTTCCAACTATCGTCCAATTGCTTTAATTTCTTATCTTTCTAAAGTTTTTGACCATCCTTAATAGAAAGATTCTTAAACACCTCTCTTCTCAATCTTCTTTCAGATCGTCAGTATGGGTTCCACAAGAGACGCTCTACTAGCGATCTTCTTTCACATTTCTGACTCTTGGTCATCCTCCTATCGGATTTTGGTGACACCTTTGTTATTGCGCTTGACATACCAAAAGCTTTTGAGAGTCTGGCATAGACCTATAATTTCGAAACTGCCCTCCTTCGGTTTCTATCCTCTCTCTGCCTTCATCTCTAATTTTCTTTCTGGCCGATCTATAGCTGCGGTTGTAGATGACCAGTGTTCTTCTCCTGAAGCCATTAATAGTGGTGTTCCTCAGGGTTCTGTTCTGTCACACACTTCTTACATTATTTATCAATGACCTATTAAGTCGCATTTCCCGTCCTATCCACTCCTATACCAATGATTCCACTCTTCACTTCATCCGCTTCACAAAAAATCCCTCTCAACAGTCACTCCCTGCTTCGCGTGAGACAGCTATGATGTACCTGACCTCTAATCTTTCTACTAACCTGACTGGGACAGAGAAAACCTTGTGGCTTTCAATCTCTCAAAAACTGTTTCTTCATCTGTCTACTCGCCACAATCTTCCACACGACTATCCCCTTACCTTCAGTCATACACAACTCAATCCTTCCTCTCCTCTTAACATTCTTGGCGTTTCCTTTTCTCGTGATCTTTCCTGGAAAGATCACATATACTCTTTCCAAAATAGCTTCCAAGAGGTTGGGTGCGCTGTACCGGCTCCGCAGTTTCTTCACCCCTACTCAGTTGCTGTCTCTGTACAGGGGTCTTGGCCGCCCCTGTATGGGGTACGCTTCTCGTGTGGGAGGGGGCTGAACTCTCATAACTCTATCTGACCGGGTGAAATTAAAGGCTTTTCGTCTCATCAATTCATTGCCTCTTGCCGACTGACTTCAATTCCTGTCTTCACAATGTTGCTTCACTCTCTTCACTATCGCTTATAACGAACAGTGCTCTTCTGAAACACTTTAACTGCATGCCTCCCCCTTTAAGAAGAGCACGCAATACCCAGGGATGGGCATAAATACTTTAAAATGTATTTAAATACTAAATACAACGCAAATTTTAATTTAAATACCAAATACATTACTGTAAACTGGAATGTAATTAAATCCATTACTCAAAAAATGCATTTAAATACACCCTAAATAAATTCCATTTTCAGTGTTTAGTATTGTTATAGTAGTTTGAGGCTTCTTATCCGCAATAAAGGCAATCCAAAGTGAGGCAACAGAAAGAAGGGACTACATAAATCATAATGAACATAAAGTACAATTTGGAACAGTTACAGGAAAAATAATTAAATTCTCGATTTACAAAAAACGTGAGACTAAAATACCCCCAATAATGGAAAAAAATCCACCCACCCCGGACCTAAACCTCTAAGCACTTACATTCCACTACATATTCTCCTTCATCAGTGTCAAGTTATCAAAAAGTCCGTCGGACAGCTTCCCTCTCATGGGTGAATGAATCATTCCGGCAAAAGAAAAAAGACGCTCTACTGGAGATGATGAAGGCAGCGTTGTGTTGTACTTGATGAAGGCCTTTCGAATAGCTTTGTGGTTGAACAGGCAGGACAAGTTGGAATCTGCGTCGTTCAGATATCTGATAACGACCATGTCTGGAGTTTCCTCTCCAGATTGTGGTGATAGTGTCTTATCAAAATTAAAATACTCCATTTTCAAAGGAGAGGTGAGCCCCCTTTCGCATCGTCGGTCATATCTTTGACCACATTAGTAGTATGGGCGAAAAATGGACGAGTGCAATGCAATTGCAAATGTCGATCAATGTTGTAAATGAAATATTGCAAGTTGTTATGCGACAAGGGGAGGGGGAATGTTGCAATTTGTTATGCAACAAAGGGGAGGGGAATGTTGCAAGAGCAACAAGGGGTTATGCAACTTGGAGGCGGAGTTATCCCCCAAGTTGCAATGAACCCCCACTGGGGGAGACCTCTTTGGGGGATAAGGTGCGACGGCCTCACCCCTCCAAAGGGGAATACCTAACCTAAGAGAGAGGAGAGGTGTTCGTTTGACAGGAGCCAAGCGCATATTAAGACTCCAGCCGAGTGGCCGTTGCCTTATATGGCCCCTAATCAGCCAGTCGACTTAATCAGCCAGTGCCTTCAGGCATCATCAGCCAGTTGGCACAGTGCATACTTCGTTTGGCACGTACACACCCGTCTATACGCCCATTACGTTTATAAACTGTAGGTCTAAGGTGGAGTATAGGCGGGCTCGAGAACCTGCGGCGGCGCGTCCTTCCACGGTTGCTAGCCAGGGTGACCTAATGATCCGTGTTAAACCGTAGGTCTAAGGTGGAGTGTAAACATCCTTCCACGGTTCGTAGGAGCAACCAGGGGATTCCGCTATTGCAACACTTGATCGTGTTGTTTATCTGTTTGTTTATTTCCCTCTCTCTCTCTCATATATATATATATATATATATATATATATATATATATATATATATATATATATATATACTTCCCCGTTTAAAAGTAGGTCTAAGGTGGAGTGTAAAGATTGACATTCACCAGAATGAACAATTCGGACGGAAAGCCAAGGCGAGCCTATATATGTACATTTCCGGAAAAAAGTTCATCTAAAAATTCGTGTAAACATCTTTCCACGTTTCTCTCTCATATATATATCCCCGTCTAAAAGTAGGTCTAAGGTGGAGTGTAAAGCTTGATCTTCACCAGAATGAACAATTCGGGCGGAAAGCAAAGGCGTGCCTATATAAAGGAGGGAAATTAGGAAAGGTGAAAGCGCTATAAACAAGCGCCTTCCTAAACATCTCCTAATTAAACGATGTAATTAGCTAAACAATAGAAGGACATGAATATTTATGGAAAGTAATATATATATATATATATATATATATAAACATCGTTCTGGAAATTGCGGAGTTTGGCGGAAGCGATAGATAATTTCGATTAAAAATTCCAATAAATAAGTTTCTTTCCGCAGGAGTTTATTTCGAGATCATAAAGATTAAAACTTCACCAGCAATTGAATCGTCGTTTAGTGTATATCTCAAACATACGCGAATTGCACCAATTATGTCTCTGCTAATCATAGTTTTTCTTGTCTTTCTACAACAAAAAAAAATTTAATTACGGGGTTATAAACGGCCTTCCATTCTGAACTTTTCTCATATATATATATATATATATATATATTATATATATATATATATACACATGTTTATTTCTTTATTGGCGGTTCTCTGAGTTCCAAGATTCGAGATAAGGTACGCATTTTAAATTATACTACACAGCGTCGGGTCAATCTTATTTCACTTCGCTCGAGATCGTGTTTATTGAAACACTACATCACACGTCTTTGTTTTTTTTTAATTTATCTATTTTATCGCTCAAATTTTACAGAGCGATAGAATAGATAATTAAATATCTTCCACTTTTATGTTTCAAGTCACCAAAAACCATAGTTAGCGTTCCTCTCAAGCATACGCGAATTGTTCCGAATATATCTTCCAATATCACGAAAACCTCCTTTCCCGACAAACAAAGTTGTATAGGCGAACTGCTACTAAAACGTTTCACATTTCAACCTCAACTCTCTCTCTCTCTCTCTCTCTCTCTCTCTATCTCTCTCTCTCTCTCTCGGTCGAATACAAGATCAAAAAAACAAAGCGTTTCTCGTCTCTCCACGAATCGGGACATCTGACACGCCCCAGATTTCACGGGGCAACCAACCACAGCCCTGTGGGCGGATCCCAGAACCTCTGTTTGGCCGCTATGCAGGCCTACGTGTCAAGCTCCGCCAAAATTCACCGCTAGCCAATAGGAAGCTAACGATTGTGTTTTGGGTTGATCACAAGCTCCCTTTATAAAAGGGAGCATTTCATCTCAGAGCCTCCGTTCGTACGTTTTTTTCGCTTAGTGCTTTTCATATATACACTATGGGTCAGTTATCGTTGTACAATTCTCCGGAATTGATTGAAGATAAAGACTTTTATGCTCACGCAACGCTATAGATCGGGGGGGAGCTTTTATCTACCCAGAGTGTTACGGAAAATTGTGACGAAATGCAGGATCCGTTCAATGAAGACACTGTTGGAATGTAAGTAACTTATTAGTGTTTAATCTAGCTTTATTCTGAGTTTTCCTACAAAGAAAAATTAACCCCAGGACTCTTTCTCGTTTATAACAATATAGCCTAGCACAATAAACGCGTCTTCAAAAATATTTTAATTCTCTGTTTCTTTCTGGTTATTTCGGTATATATATATATATATATATATATATATATATATATATATATATGCACTGCATATATATATATATGGTGTTTTTTATTTGTACATTTTTTGTACAGGTACGATTTTAGAAATATTAAAAACTTACAATAGAAATATTTAAAACTATTAAGATTTGGCTGCGGGTTCGAGGCCCGATGCAGGCAGATGGAGCATAGCACACCCAGCTAATCTTACTTTTGAAAACTGTCAGGATATCTGCTTATGGTTACAATTTGTTGTTGTTAGTCTAACCTAACTGTATTCTGAATTTTCTACAACGTAAAAATTAATCCCATCATGTTTTTAATTATTGTCTGTCTCCATCGTGATTATTTCGGTATATATATATATATATATATATACAGATAATTCTTAAAAGTTTTGATAATTTAAAAATCCTACTGCGGTGCTGAATTATCGAGAAAAATATTATTAAAGTTCCACCATATATATATATATATATATATATATATGGTGGAACTTTAATAATATTTTTCTCGATAATTCAGCACCGCAGTAGGATTTTTAAATTATCAAAACTTTTAAGAATTATCTGTATTTAAATTCGGGGCATTTCTCTTGTAGCTCTTTATTTTTACTTAGCCTTATAGGAACGATGCGGAACTCTCTTGTTATAGGTACTTTTAATGAAAGGGGAATAAATGATATGGATGCTTCTCCGCACAGCCAACCCAGTGACCTGAATACAGAAGTCGAGCTATTGGCTTACATCCGGTCAAGCGAATGTCAGATTATCGAGGAACTAATGTAAGTATTTTTGAGGTTAAGAACAAAACACATTGTATTTTCATTTATTAAATGGCAGAAAACATGTACAAAGCGGATCCAGTGTCCGTTAAATAAGTCTTAATGGCTACATTTAACGGTTACAAATGTATATACAACTTTACACAATATAGCTATACACCTTTACACATTACAGGGGTGCTAAGATATGGGAACCTTTTTTATCTGTCTGCATACACTTTATCGTTCATCTTTGTCGCACAAATCGAATAATTTTAAAAAATTTATAAATCCCTTCCACGTGAAAATGTGCAGGAGAAATGAAAGGCAATATAGGCCGCACGTTTCAGTATATCCTTGAAAACGATATGGGTTCTAAACAATCTCAGGTTCACGAAATTGTGCAATAAACTGTACAATTACCGAATCATTCCAGTGCTGAAATCCGAATGAATGAAAATAGTACGTTCTTTCCCTATTTTTAAAATAGATTGCAATCCAATGAATCCCCTCACCCCCCACAATGTCGGTGTTAACAATAATCCCGTACCAGTTTGTCGTACATAGCAGCTTCAATATTTCATTCTTCGCAAACACACCGATAAATTTTGAGCGTGTGAAACGGTCACTTTTCATTACTCTCTGAAGTGTATTCGCGTCCATTTTAAAAGTCTGTGACCACGTACCTGAAACGATCAACTTCTGTTAGTGCTTGTGATTCGAGGTACACGAGTACACTTATAGGTGCGTCTATAGGCTTGGCAAATTCCAACCTGACTGAGATATTCCCACTCTGCTGTGGACTTAAATGCGTATTTGCGCCAGCAGAAAAGCCAGGCATAATATCAAATGAATAATTGTTAAATTCTTCGACAAATTCTTTCTGCGTTACACCAAACCCAAGTTCGTCACAGGCGCCTGTATTATGAGCCAGTCTACTATATGCTCTCGCGCAGAGCGGGAACACAGCGTCTGATGAGTAGTCCGTAATCATGGTCCCTCCCAAAGCGATGCCATTTACGTATTGAGTAATATTTTTAAGGCCGAAATTCTCGAATTTAAAGGCACTCTTTTCCATTCGTCGAGGCGTGCTCCTGCATTCCAATTAATATCCTTTTAGGTAGGACTCCAAGGGCCACGTTTTCTAGTTGCTTCGAGGCCAGCCCGGCGGGGACAGTGTATAGTTTGATCTGTACCCTGTTAATTGGGTATTTTACTGTGGCGTGTTATTAAGTCTTTCTCAATTTCTATTTGTTTCGGGGAACTTAATTTCACTCGGCGTATATGCAAATACGTTTCCATGATGTGAATCACAACGGGTTTCACGCCCTCTTCTTGATCAGACCCCAGATTTATGCAGATCTCAGGAATCGTGCGGTTAAGCTTCAACTTCATATCCACCCCGTTCATAAGCAGTTTCTCCTGGAATGTGAAATCTGTATGAAGACGTCCAAAACATTCATATACCTTTTTTTTAGAATTTTTAAATTTATCCTTTATACCATTTTCATCTTTAGTATGGTAATACCCCTCGGCGGTTAAAAAGGTGTCCTTCGCTTCTTTTGAAAAGTTGAGGACATTTTCCAGATAGGCTCGTAGGTGGTAGTACCCCGTTCCTGCCGAGATGTTAACCTGGTTTAAATACACCTCACACTGGCTGAATATTGAGTGTAAAAAGTTGGTTTCAGGGTAGGCAGAGTAACTATCATCGCAGTCCGTTCCATCAGAATGGGCTATACGCAATTTAGCGTACATGTGCATGCAGATCGGGTCAAAAAAGTAAGGGCCTGAGCTGGGTATCACGAATTCTATAGGGGCACTCGGCGAACTAATTGTGTTTAATGGGTTAATTGTAATAAAGTCGCTATGCTCAATAGAGACCTGAGTGGGGGGCATATCAAAGAGAAACAGTTCCGATTTACAGCATTGTAAACTACACGGATGGGTGAAACGCGCCATAACGAGTCAGAAATAGTGCCACCTCTCTCGACAAGTATTAGTCAGCCTATGATTCGTGAGAGTAGTGTCCTCAGCTTATATCAGTTAAAAAAATGATCAGCCATAGGTTTCATACGCTTAGAACACTTCTTTTTTTTATTTCCTTTTACGATTAGCGACACGTGATGGTAACCCCTTCTTCCTGGCAAATCTCTTCTTTCCGCCACCACGCATTTTTCTCTTTGCATCTTTGATGATTTCGTCCCGTGTACGTTTTAAATGTTTTTTTAGAGCTTCTTTAGGCTTAGTTCCACCCATTATGTCTTCTGCCGCGTTAAAACCTGTTTGTAACGCCTTCCGCCCTAGGTACCTGGCACCCCTCTTCAACAGTGGGACAGTGGATCCAAGGCCACTCCCACGCTGGTATCTCACTCCTCGGTAGACTGTGAATGGTCTTCGAGTCATTATAAACGGCGAAAGTGTAGTTTCACTATTCAGCTCCCATCACCGAATGGGAAATTTTTTCCCTCAATCATTCTTATATATATCGAGATGTTGGTTAACATATTAGTCGCAACAGTCATATAATGGGGCTTGTCATATGTAATGCTCAAACTTTTCCCTCTATGGTTGGGGATGTGTGGTGCTCTACGATTTTACTGTAAATATAGCACATGTCTGGGGGCGGAGAGCTTTCACCCAATTTCTCCATCTTCAATTGATACATTAAGCTGGACAAGTCATGCTGTGTCTCGTGAAAGGTCTCTCTTGGAGAGCTGCGCTATATCGGCCCTCAGCCACAATTGTGAACAGCTCTTTATCTTTAATATTTCTACTAAGCGTTGACTTTAACTTCAATGTGCATGCACGCATGTCTATGTTTACGATTTCAAAACGTAAATCGTATGTCAGGTACGACATACGACTGTATCATAATGCCCGATTCCTAGCGATACATTTGTGCTATAGTGCCGTACTCACCGAACAGGACTAAACGCATAGTATTGGCTAAGGTTATGCCTAATTTTTCGCACTCATCGAATCTTCTAATGATCAGAAATATGATTTGCTCATTTTCAAGAGTTAAAAATTTGGTGGCTAACTGAAGTTCACATAACTCCACCTCATACGAATCACGCTCCAATTCAATGGGTCCGTGGAGTTCTGTCACAAAGTTGGCGAGGGTGTTGTTCGGAAGTACAGACAGAGAAGAAGAGGACGGGAGTGTGACATAGAAGTGGCTAGGCGCCATGTTGCATACTAATTAAGCTTCAGTATTGCAGCAGCTTTTATATAGGTGTTGAAGCTTTCTGGGTAACCCAGCCATTTCACCAGGTACATTTTTCTCTTTCCTGAACCTTTGCTGCTTAAATTTTTTTCAATTTTAAACACACTTTTCCTAAATTAAATGTCACTTTCTGCAACTCCTCGCGGTAAAAGCCTCCAGTGATCTCTTCCCCATTCAAATCTTCAATTATAATTATCTCGCCTTTAGGTCCCATAGCACGAATTTAAAAAATCTCACGTGTCCATCCTTGCTCAAAACCCTTCGCAAATTTATTTCCCGAATGTGATAGCCTTACATAATCATTGATTTTGAAATGTGTAGAGTGTGGTGGTGGTGGTGTTCCATCTCTTCTCACCTCTGGCAGCGCACCTCTTTCTAAAACTCGTTAGGCGTTGTGCCAATCGTACGATGGTGTGAACGGTTGTATGATGAAGCCATTGAACCGAGAATGTTTATATATCTGTATGTATTTTTATGTGTAAAATATCGATGCTGCGCTCCTTTATGGTACGTTGAACTCTTTTAGCTAAAGAGGCCTTATGTATAGAACTGCTAGTGTAGTAACTGATACTAAACTCTGTCAGCATGTTCTGAAAAGCGCGACCTATAAATTCTTTCCCCATATCCGTACAAAAATAGCCAGGAACCCTGTTTTCTTTCAACATCAGCGTTTTGGTGGCTTTAGTAACTGTTTCAGGCGATTTATTTTTCAGGGAAATTAGCCACAGATATCTAGAGAATACATCTATTATGAATAGAATGTAGAGGTAACCATCGTTATACACTGAATATTTTTGCTTGTCTGTTCAATCCACCTGCCAAATAGAGTCAATCGAAGCAGCTGTTGTCTTGGCCGTTTTAAACCTTTTTCTCACGGGTTTATGAAGTGTATAAGCATCCTGTTCCCGTAAAAATCTTTCAATATCTTTTTTCCTTACACCGTAAACACCTTTGTACAGTCTAACGCCACCATAGGAGGCGGGGTTAGAAATGTCATAATAGCGTTTATTTAATATGTTAGCCGTTTGCGTATTTTAGAGACACGTGGATAAGGCTGGCCGTTTGTTCTCTTCTTTCTCTTCTTCAGAGAGTCATCTCTAACGTCGGGGCCAGGTCCTGTGTCGCCATGCTCAGCACTACTCGCGCTGTGCCTAATAACCACTGGGAGCTCTGTAGGATACTTATAATCCTCGTACTCATGAAGAAATTTCTGCAAAGCCTCTTGGTACAATATCCTTTTCTCATCAGGTGACTTTTCGCTGTTTAATATGGCTAGCAACTCGCTTTCATTCTTTTAAATCTACTTTTATGGGGTTTTAGAGCCATGTCTGGAGTCTTTGAACTTTGCAATGAAGCATACACCTCGTGCGGAATCACAACCACCTTCTTCATTATAGTAATCTAGTCAGTAAAGGACCCAAAACTGAAAATAAGATGGGTAGGAATGATTCTCCTCTTTGTACAATAATTCGCTTTTTCTTACCCACAGTTTGACTTTCATGAGCGAGCGTTCGTATTATGTTCTTGTGTCGTTACAAGAACATAATACGAGCGCTCGCTCATAAAAGTCAAACTGTGGGTAAGAAAAAGCGCATTATTGTACAAAGAGGAGGATCATTCCTACCCATCCTATTTTCTTCTGAGAGGGTTTCATTGGCACATTACATTTAATAACATTAAGACAGATTTCAGAGATGCATTTTAAAAAGTCCGAGTCGATATTTTTAACAAACATCTGTTGCAGTGCCCGGGACAATCGTTGATAGATTTTTATTAATTCTCATTATTTCTTTTGGCTATTTGTCATTCTGGAATATACACCGTTTCAGGTTCGCTTGGGAATATATTCGTTCTTAGAAGCACCCTAAATGTGTTTCGCTGGTGAAGGTCGCAAAGCAAATATCCATAACGCTGGTTTGTGGCCTCTTTATAAACCTCCCAAAACTCGTTACGCTGATTCGGGAACATTTGATTAGCTAATACCCCAATTTGTGATACATCTCTACGTTGCGTGAATAAGGCTAGATATTGTGTATTTAGCGACACATCGCGCATGTATCTATTTTTGAAAAATAGATTCTGATTGATGAAGAACACGCTTATGTTAAGATGGTGGGAGAACACTGTAAATGTCTCGGCAAACGTTTTATCCATCTCCAACATGAGCTCGTCAATTACAATGACTGTATGTTCATTTTCCTTTAACGAATTAACGTCATAGACCCCCTTGTGGAACACGATTTCATCTTGGTACTCGTTGAACACTGATTGATACGTCGAATAGCACCATATAATTTTATGCACAAATTTTGAGAACATCTCTCCCTCGTGAATCTGAATTTCTACAGAATCCATTTCTAACACGTCACACCCCTAAGTGGGCCATTTACAAAATATTACAAATTTTGAGTGCTGCTCCTTATATTTTGTTTTCTTCTTCCACAGAACCGTGAATGACGACGATGTACAGCACCCCATCATCGATATCACAGACGAACCCGTTGACCGTGCAGCTACAGAATCCATCCCCGCTGACGAATCCTCACCAGCGATACCTGTAGCACGCGCCAGTTCAAAGCGGAGGCATGATGAAGAGCCCACCACGTCAGGTATAAAGCGCGCCAGGGTTGAGCCGGTTGTTAGACCACCAGTAATAGAGCCCCAACCTTCTACGTCTTACGACACAACCCCACAATAGTACCTTCCTCAAATATACCCCTTATTCAATTCCGGGTACATCCTCCACAGCAGCTTCTCGTTCTGTTGAGGATGGCATAACATTCGAGTTGGTGCGCACCGCACCCCCACCCCGTTGACTAGAAATCGGTATATAGTCAGGGTTGATCCTAGATCCATGTATAGCAATGGTGTTGAACACGGACTACGGCGCATAGTTGAACGTATTGTAGAGTTTGCCCTTCAGAACCGGACGAACGTGAAGTCAGGACGAGGCTGTCATTCGGGTCAGATGATGGAGATGTAGATGATTTTTGGGTAGTAATACCGTTCAGACGCTTGGCAGCTGAAGATATAGAGTATATATTAGGCCGTATAATGCAGGCCTCTCAAAGTAGTATAGCCTTCAATATGGACAACTTCACGGTAAATATTGACCGTGTATTCCGTGTTGCGGGTCATAGTGCCACACCTTATACTCTTAACTTCAATTCTCAGGCTATTTATAGACGGCATATAAACGCCGATCGTGGTTGCGGCTTTATAGCAGTAGTCTTGGCCCGTATGTTTACTGTACTAAATACACGGGTCAAAAACATTTGGTTGCCTACGGTAGTGGAGCGTGCCCGTAAACTAGCTGTAGACTGTAAACTTGAATTTGAGTGTAATATGGGTCCTGAAGAGCTGAGAAGGGTAGAACAGGAAATGAATGCTCGTATAGTTGTATTTGGAATGGATGATCGTCGTAGGACTGTGTATGTTTTTAAAAGCAGTGTGAGAGATCGTACAAGACCCCTACTTATTTTAGGGCTGTCAGGAACAACATATCTACCCATCCGTAATATAAGGGACCTTTACGCGAGTTATGATAAAAGTCGAAAATATGGACGACATCATGATTTGTGTAAGGGTGTATCGAGTTTGCGGATGATATAGTGAAACATTGTAAAGATTGCCACATGGTATGTGAGCAGTGTAAAAGCTCCAAATGTGAAAGCCGTGTAGTTGAAGCTGAGAAGAGGGATTGTGATGTGTGTAGACGCACATTTTTCAATAATAACTGTTTTGAGCTCCATAAATCAATTGGCACGTGCAGGAAAATGAGAATCTGTGAATGTGGTATGTTTCATATGATGGATAATTGGGGAATTTCAAGCATAAATGTGATGAAATTCACTGTTCTACATGCCATGAGAAATATAAGGCGGTTGGAGTAAAGCATGTATGTTATATGAAAGACGCCAAGCCTAAAAACAGCCCTTGTATAACTGTGTACTACGATATAGAAACATATACGAATGCTGAAACCAAAGAGGTTATTCCACATTTACTTGTAAGCCAGACTATCTGTGATGAGTGTATGGAGAGCGAGTGTGATGAGTGTCACAAATGTGGTAAACGGACAAACGTTTTTAAAACGAATGCCCACGATAGCCCTGTGAAACTCTTTGTGTCCTATATTGTCAAGTTAGCGGACAAGTTAAAAAAATGACTGTATATTCTCGCCCATAACGGGGCAAAATTTGACACACAGTTCCTTTATAAGGAGTTGCTTGAGCACGAGTCATCTGAGATATTTACAGGTGATCCCTTGAAAAGAGGCAACAAACTAATACAGATGCAAATAAGAGGTAATGTACAGTTTAAAGACACTTTATTATTCACACCTTGTAAATTAGCAAAGCTACCCAAGGTGATGGGCGTAGCCGCTGAAGTTTCAAAAGGATATTTCCCTTACACATTCCTCACTAGCGAAACTTTAAATTACGTAGGACTACCTCCACCCAAACATTACTTTAACTATGAATGTATGAGTACAGATGAACGTGAAGATTTTGACCGATACTACAACAGTTTTAATGAATGTAATCCTTATAATATAGCTGATGAATGTGAGCGTTATTGCGTGAATGATGTGCGCGTGCTTAGAGTATGTTTCCAGGCCTTTAGAAGGATGTACATAGGTCGTTTCAAATGCGATCCGTTGCAAGTCGCAACCACCATCGCCTCATTATGTTTTACGGTGTTCAAGAATAACTTCATGCCTAAAGACACCTTAGCCGTTATCCACAGAAACAATCCCCGCAGTTATGGGCACAAGGCTATTTACTGGCTCATACACCTACAGCAGCAGACAGGTGTATACATAAAGCATGCCCGCAACACGGGTGAAGTACCCATTAAGGTTAATGGTCGTGTTTTTTGGGTTGATGGTCTAAGTGAAAACCGTGCCACTGGTGAGAAGACTGTGTACTCCTTTAACGGTTGCTGGTGGCACGGATGCCCCCGTCCTGAGTGTGGAATCGTAGGAGATATCCACGGTAGATCTCCTGCCGACTGTCTTGCGTGGACCCGCACCCGCGATCAACTTATAGGCTCCCAGTTCACTCACAAAGTCTTGTGGGAGCATGAGTATGATGCACGGATGGAGACAGATGGACAGTACCGTGAAGAAATAAACACGATCAAACGTTCAATGGTGCTGGATCCTCTCAAATGCGGTGATAGCTTGTTCGGAGGGCGTACAAATCCCTTCAAGCTATACTTTCCGCCTACGGAGGTGTGAAACTCCATTACTACGACTTCTGTTCTTTATACCCCTACGTGATGAAGAACAATCCGTACCCCGTAGGTGCACCTGAAAAAATGGTGGGTCCCACCATACCAACCATCGAGGAGTTTTCAGCTAACTTGAATGAGCGCTACTTTGGACTCTCTTTCGTAGACGTGCTCCCCCTCGCGATTTATGGATGCCGATCTTACCCGTCGTTATAGATCACAAGCTCATGTTTCCCCTGTGCGTGAAGTGCGCAGAAGAGAACAACGGTGATTGTGACCATACAAACCCGTAAGATCAGAGGTGTATATACATGAGCTGAGCCGTTCGCCATGGGTATAGAATAATGAAGATACATGAGGTGTGGAGGTTTCAGAAGCTACCCAACCTTTTCACACCATATATAAACGCTTTTTTGAAGGATAAGGTTGAGGCGTCAGGATATCCGCGAGGGGTTGATACCGAAGATGAAAAAACGGCTTATATTCAGCGTTACCGTGCCCATGAAGGTATACAGCTTGACCAATCCCAAATTGTTAAGAATCCTGGCAAGCGCTTTAGTGCAAAGTTGTGTCTAAACAGTCTTTGGGGAAAGTTTGCGCAGAATACCGGCAAAGGGAACGTCCATTTGGCACAAAGTTATAGTGAAGTCTGGGATTATGCCAACGCCCCCGATAAAGAGGTTATGGAGATCGTGAATGTAGGTAATACTTACATAATAAAGTACAACAATACCGAATTGGCCACAGATACCTCACGGGTTACAAACATACCTGTAGCCAGTTTCACACGGCCTACGCCCGCATCAAACTTTGGGGCCTATTGCACTCTCTTGGACGGAGGGTGTTGTACGCTGACACAGATAGCGTGATATTCACAGCGAGGGAAGGTGAATACATGCCCCTATTGGGGAGTTCCTCGTGGAGCTAACTGACGAGATCAAGGATGAGTATGGTGATGGTGCATACGCAGACTCGTTTGTGTCAACAGGGCCAAAAACCTATGAGGTACGGGTGAGGGTAGGGGATGATACGAAGTATATCGTGAAGGCTAAGGGTATCACGCTTAACCATGCGAACCGTCGAGTCGTTAACTTTGACTCATTGAAGGAACTAGTGTGCTTGGAAGATGAGGGTGACCAGCTACCCTAACTGACTGTGGGGACGCACAATTTTCTGGCGCAGAAACTTGGGTGTGTGAAGGAACTTAGGGGCACGAAGGTATGTCGTAACACCTATAGGAAACGTTACCAGGTGCCTGGTACCTATGATGCCGTACCCTTTGCCTACCTTAATCCTTGATTGTATTTATATATATGTGTATTGATATGTTTATTTATCACGTATATTTGCTCCAATTAAGGTTTCATTTTCTCCTTTGCGTGCGTGCGTGTGTGTGTGTGTGTACGGTAAAAGGCTAAGCCCCGCCCACTGTAAGATCAGCAACGTGAGTCCTGCCGCTACCAGAGCATATCTTTATCCCTAGTGCTCAGTTGACCTCTGCATACCCTTGAGCTCAGACATGTATTCTCCCGCGTAGAAGAAAAATAGTAATGGCTACCTTTAATATTGCGTGTTCAACATTTATGAAGTGGTATTCGGCATAGTGCCAAGATGTGGTGGATACTGAAAAACTCCTTATTCCCCCATCCTTTGACACTTTTAAGGCTACATTGAGCCGTGCGAAGGACCAAGATGTTCAAATACTCTACGGGTATTCAGACGAGGGCATTGTAAGATTTCGTAGTACAGACGATGTATTGAAGTATGTTATAGACCTAACCTTTATAAAGGTTCACATATACCGCGAAATAGAAGAAGCAACACGTTCAGAAGATAAGCAACCGTTATGGATAGTGAGTCTTGTTGATGAGTGGTGTGACAAGCGAAATTATATCATGTTACACCATACCGACTACTCGTACCCTACGGATGAGAATGTAAATCTTGTCATCATGGAGAATTTTAAGTATTTTTACCACTATATTAATATATATCATGACGAGGTTTGTAGTGAGGTTGTGGCTAATGGGTTGTGTGAGTTTTTAACACACTTTAGAGACGAGTATCGCTTGTTAAACAAAAAGGATAAATATGGGCATGTTTCTCTCAAATAGGTCACCGGTTTGTGAAGATGTTTAGTTTGTGGAAATGAACGTCTGGTGAGTGATAAAACATTAAAGCTGGTATTATTTCATGTAGTGGAAAATTCTGTTTGTCCAAGAGCACAAGTGTTCGAACAAGCCTGTGCACGCTTTACCAGTGTAACGCGCTCCCCCAGCGAGCCGCCCACCCGTGTACCTCACGAAACACAGGAGTTCGAACTAATCCATACACGTTTTACCAGCGTTAGTCTTCTCAGAGCTTGAACCGTGCGGACGTGCGAATACGATGGACCTTCTTTTGAGAAGCATTCTCAACGCCTCGTACGATGTCTCCGTGACGAAGTCATTGCGCGTGTTCAGGCGTGAAACCGGCACCATTAACTATGCACTTGAAACGCTTTGTAGGAAAGCAAACTCTGGTAAACGTAATGTTATTTATTTAAGTGTTGAGGAGATGAATAGAGTCTTCGTGATAGTTGAGAAGTGGGGAAAGGACGGTTATAAAATACCTGCAGGTGTAGGTACAAGAAGAGAGCAGATTAGTGACGCCTCTTCATATGCCGTTGTTTGCACTTTGTGTATAAATAACGAACAGCCATGCATTGATATACGACTGATGTGGAACAATGCTTCTGATAATAACGTTCTTGTCCCTACGCGAAACCGGTTCATCCTCGACAGAATGTTTGAAATCGTCGGATTCCGCAAGCTGAAGCCTATATTAGACACCCCTGTTACGGATATGATTTATTTTGACACGGTTCTTGAATGCGCATACACCGCTCTGCTCGACGGATTTATCGTGTAGGAATGAACAAGGCGAGAATGGTCTAGAGCTGGATGCATATTTAAAAGGTTTAGATTCTTCGAAATATCCTGAACTTTGGTACAAAGCACTTGAGCGGTACAGGGCAGAGCTTGCCTACACTGTTCACCCTGAAGAGCTGTACCTCTATATAATGAATAGCTGTCGTTACGACTTGGAAGATTATTTCAATTGCCGCTATGCAGAGTGAAGAAGAGTTCACGATTAAGAAGCTCGGGACGGTAAGAAAAAACCTTCGATTGGAAAGGCGTGTTTATAAACTTGTATTTAATAATGATGTTGTGGTTAACGATGACCTCTTTGTGCGTGCTTTTGATTGTATTCTGTCCGTGTTTAAAGATAACTTGCCAGCTGAATGTGAAGTGGTTACAAAAATAGTATTGAACGATATGAAAGCCATTTATGTCGAGTATATGCATCCGTATCAGTTAAACGGTGAAGTGTTGCTTGGACGGTTTTACCACGTAGTACAAAGTAATATCGATGTGAATGTAGACTCTATTACGTGTGAGTTTAGCGTTTTGCACCGTAGAACATACAGGATGTATATTTATTTTATTTATTTTTAATTATTTAATATACCCCGTAGAACATAAAGGATGTATATTTATATATAGGGAAATGCAAGCCCTGATTAAGGACCATACAGAGAGGGAAGAGGAAAAGGCGGTAGAAGCAATAAAGGAAAATCCAAAATACTTCTATAGCTATGCAAAAAGGAAAACAAAAACGCGCGCTGCTATTGGGCCCTTAAGGACGGGAAATAATGAACTAACCGACGATCCAAAAGAAATATCTGATACATTGAGAGCTCAATATGAATCAGTTTTCAGTACCCCAAAAAGTGACAAAGCGATACCTGACATAAATGCATTCTTTGAAGAGGAATTGCAAGGAGAGTATATAACAGACTTTGAGTTTACACCAGAAGATGTAGCGAGAGCTATAGAACAAATGAAACTACATTCAGCTGCAGGTCCGGACAATTGGAACGCATTATTGATTAAAAACTGTAAAAATGAAATAGCTACACCTTTATACTGGATATGGAGAAGATCCCTAGACACTGGGGAAATACCGAGCATCTTGAAAAGAGCAAACATTGTCCCTATATATAAAGGAGGGGACAGATCTCAAGCAAAGAACTATAGACCAGTGTCATTGACGTCCCACCTCACCAAAGTATTTGAAAGAATAGTTAGACAGAAAATTTATGATTTCCTGGAGACACGGGAAAGATTCAACGAAAATCAGCATGGATTCCGATCAGGTAGATCATGCCTATCACAACTAATAGAGCACTACAACAATATCCTAGATGCATTGGAAGGCAATGACAACTACGATGTTATATACACAGATTTTGCTAAAGCTTTCGATAAATGTGACCATGGTATAATAGGCCATAAAATTAAAGACATGGGAATAACAGGCAAAGTGGGAAAATGGATCTACAGCTTCCTTAGTGATCGTCTGCAGGTCGTCAAAATTCAAGGTATATCATCATCAGAATCGGAAGTACGCAGCTCAGTACCACAAGGGACAGTACTGGCCCCACTCCTGTTCATTATCATGCTAACAGACATAGACAGCGGAGTAAACAGCAATAGTATAGTAACATCCTTTGCAGACGATACAAAGATCAGCAGAAAAATCAGCGATGTACATGACGTGGAGGCCTTGCAGAGGGACACGAACAAAATATACAAATGGTCAGAAGACAACAACATGTCATTCAACGCCGAGAAATTTCAGCTCTTGAGATATGGTAGAAAAGAAGAACTTAAACAGACTGCATATTATGCTCCAGATAGACAGGAAATTCAGAGAAGCATGAAAGCGATTGATCTCGGGATAATAATGACAGATGATGCGAAATTCGAAACACAAAATCAGATAGCGATAAATAAAGCAAAAAGAGTCGCCGGACAGGTTCTAAGAACGTTCAAGAGAAGGGACAGGACAGTAATGATTCCCCTGCTAAAAACACTGATTATACCAAAACTTGAATACTGCTCAGTTTTGACGTCCCCATATAAAAAGGAAGAAACTAATAAACTAGAAGAAACGCAAAGGCATTTCACAGCCAAGATTGATGGCTGCAAAGAACTCAAACTACTGGGAAAGACTACGTAAACTAAATCTGTACTCACTGGAAAGAAGAAGAGAGAGGTACATCATAATCTACATATGGAAAATGATCGAAAAACTGGTACCAAACCTAAAACTAAACCCAATTACCATTCAAACAACACTGGAAAATAGGAAAGGCAGAATGTGTAGAGTTCCCAAATTAAAAGCACGACAAGGGACCTCCTCAACCCCTGAAGGAAAATAGCTTGGTTGTCAGGGGGCCAAGACTTTTCAACCAGCTTCCTAAGGACCTCAGAAACGTAACGGGGGTCAAAGTTGAAGTCTTCAAGAAAAGACTGGCTGCCTGGCTCAGGACAGTACCAGATGAGCCGGGCGTGCCTGGCTATGTACGGTGGAGAGCGCAAGAAAGTAACTCGCTCTTCCACCAGGCCAGACCTAGAGGCGGGGCCACCAGCTTGACCTCCGTGTGAAGAGAGACCAACACACGCAACAACATAAGGTATATATATATTTCCTGTACTAATATGCATTTGATTATACGTTTCGTATATTATTATTTTCAATATAATTAATTATTTAACATAACTGTATATATATATATTTTTTTTTTTTCCTGTACTAAAATATTGATAATAAAACGTTTTGTATATTTTTTATTATATATTTCCCGTTCGTGTTTCTTATGTTATTATTTTTTGATCATATATATATTCCATTGTATATTTATTATATCAGGTCATCCCATAAGTAATGTCGTTTTTTAGATCGGAATTTGAAGGACAAAAGAAAACTCAACTGAAACTTTTTAATCTAGTATATATTTTCCATCGGAAACAATGATACTCTGCCAACGTCCTACAAGCTTTTCAATGCCATGTTTATAAAATTTAGGCGGTTTTGAGGCAAAAAAAGTACAAAGACTGGTGTGCAGGTCATCTAAAGAAGTATCCTGTTTCTTGTCAAGATAGTTTTGCAGACTCCTGAAGAGATGATAATCTGAAGGCGCAAGGTCGTGAGAATGTGGAGGATGTGGAAGTTTTTCCCACCCAAGCTCCTCAATTTTTGCAGAAGTGATCCGAGTGGTATGAGGACGTGCGTTGTCGTGGTGGAACACGATTCCCTTCCGATTAACCAAAGAAGGTCTTTTCTTTTAGTGCAGTGATCAATCGATCCAGTTGTTGACAGTAGACTTGAGCGGTGATTGTTTGGTTGTGTGGTAAGGTTTCAAAGTGTATTACACCACCTTTATCCCACCAAACACTAAGCAACACCTTCCGAGGGTGAAGATTTGGTTTTAGCTGTGGTGTCGCTGGTTCTCCGGCACAAACCCACTGTCGACGGCGCTTAACATTCTGGTACAGTATCCACTTTTCATCACCAGTCACTAGACGGTGGAAAACGGATCTTGGAGTTCACGGGAATGAAGAGCTGTGCTAATGTTTAGCCGCACCCTCAGATTGTCGACTGACAATTCATGTGGCCCCCATTTTACTAACTTAGGCACTTTCCAGAGTTGTTGGAAATGTCGATGGTGGACGGGGATGAATTGAGTTTCTGGGCCAATTCTTCGACAGTTGTTGAACAGTCTTCTTCAAGTGCGGCTAACAGCAGGTCATCATCAGACTCAGCAGGGCGTCCAGAGCGTGCTGCATCTGTCAAACAGCAGTCACCATTCCTAAACTTTTGAAACCATCTTTCACATTTCCTCACATGCAGAATATCGTTGCAATAAACTTCATGAATGTTTCGCGTTGCTTCAGTAGCACTATTCCCTTTTTTGAGCTCTTAAAGCATTATATGCCTGATATGCTCCTTTGATACCGCCATGTTTATGAGGGGTTCACATAAAGCAAAACACACGTCTTCGCTGGTCAAGGTCTGTAAAGTATGTAGCGAAACACGATAGATCTCCTCTTAGATATAACCTTCGGAAAATTTATGCTTAAACCGAGTAGGACTAGTTTAAACTTAATCTATCGTAAAAAACGACATTACTTATGGGATGACCTGATATATTCATCTTCCGTATGCTATTATTATTTTTGATCATATATATTCCATTGTATATTTATTTTCTATATATTTCCATTAATTCGCTTAAATAAACAGAATGATGTAATGGTGTTTTATTTAATTCTTTTTGGTTGTACACGGTATTTAATTATATCAATTGGCTGGCTTCTAAAGCGGATTTGTAAACCAGAATATATGCATTAAATATATAAATAGCGCTATTTGGCAACTCAACCTGTATACCTGAACGAGCCATTTACGCCTTCTAAGCCAACTGGAGGGTTAAATCAGAATATATGCTTTAATTAAATAAGTAGTGCAAGCTGGCAACTCAGCCTTCTAAGCCAACTGGCAGATTAAACCAGAATATATGCTATAATTAAATAAATAGCGCAAACTGGCAAATCAGCCTTCTAAGCCAACTGCCTGATTAAGCCCGAATATATGCTTTAATTAAATAAATAGCGCAATCTGGCAACTCAGCCAGATAAGCCAACTGGCTGATTAGGAACATATTAAGACAACGGCCGCTCGGCTGAAGTCTTAATATGCGCTTGGCATCTGCCGGACGAACACCTCTCCTCTTCCTTTCTCTCCTTCTCCTCTCTCTTTCTCTTGGGGGATAACTCCGCCTCCAAGTTGCATAATCTCTTGTTGCTCTTGCAACATTCCCCACCCCCCTTTGTCGCATAACAGCTTGCAACATTCCCACTTGTTGCATATCAATGTGCAACATTTCCCCTCCCCTTGTTGCATAACAACTTGCAACACCCCATTGTTGCATACCAACTTGCAGCATTCCATCTTGCTGCATAACAACTTGCAACATTCCCCTTTGTTGCATACCAACTTGCAACATTGATCAACAATTGCAATTGCATTGCACTCGGCCATTTTGCGCCCATCCTACTCACATTGATGAGCCTATCACGAACAGTTTCTGTCGTGGTCTGGTAATCCCAACTCGTTTTCAAGCCTACCCATTGAGCTTGAAGAAGGGATGAGAGACTGCTGCGACAACTGCATCATTAACTCTGGGTTCAAGATTCAAATAATGAGAAAATCTAGTCTTGAAATCCCAAGTTACTGCGGCAAGAACAGGATTGCAGTATCTGAGCATCTTCGTTTCAAGCGTCTCTAGTTGATTCTCAACAGTGAGGATTTTTGCAAATATATTTAAAAATGTATTTTGAAAATATGCACTTATAATTACAAAATACATCAATAACAATTTATTTAAATGCGCATTTAAATACCCTGAAAATGTATTTATAAATACAGTATTTAAATACAAATTGCATTTAAATAAGTATTTAAATACAAATTGCATTTAAATAAGTATTTAAATGCAAATTGTATTTAAATAAGTATTTAAATGCAAATTGTATTAAATAAGTATTTAAATACAAATTGTATTTAAGTAAGTATTTAAATACAACTTGTATTTAAATAAGTATTTAAATAAGTATTTAAATACAAATTGTATTTAAATACGTATTTAAATACAAATTGTATTTAAATACGTATTTAAATACAAATTTTATTTACATAAGTATTTAAATACAAATTGTATTTAAATACGTATTTAAATACAAATTGTATTTAAATACGTATTTAAATACAAATTGTATTTACATAAGTATTTAAATACAAATTGTATTTAAATAAGTATTTAAATACAAATTGTATTTAAATAAGTATTTAAATGCAAATTGTATTTAAATAAATATTTAAATGCAAATTGTATTTAAATAAGTATTTAAATACAAATTGTATTTAAATAAGTATTTAAATAAGTATTAAATGCAAATTGTATTTAAGTAAGTATTTAAATGCAAATTGTATTTAAATAAGTATTTAAATGCGAATTGTATTAAATAAGTATTTAAATACCAATTGTATTTAAATAAGTATTTAAATAAGTATTTAAGTATTTATGAAATACATTCCTGCCTATCTCTGGCAGTACCAGATTTTCAACAAATTCTCATTCCTTTTCTGTTCAACTCTGTAACGCAAGGGTTAATCGGTATTTTCAACCTTTCATCTACTCAACCGGTTGAACTCTGAAACAATCTTCCTCATTCCATCTTTCCACCCGTCTATGACCTCCAATCTTTCAAACGCAGTGTCCAGGCATCTTGAAAACCTTGGACCTTGATTTTGGCTTCTCTCCTTCGATGATGGGGTGGGGTCGTTTTTTCTGGCATTCGGCGTTAGCTCCGCCTTCTTGCATAAAAAAAGATAAATACCATAAAAAATTACACTATTCAAGAAAGTAATAAACACAATTAACTAAACAATAAATTTAAAAACTAAAAATTACAAGAAAATATTAAGAGAAATTAACTTTTAAAAAGTATGAAGTACAGAAAGTGAATGATGAAGTTCAATCAAACACAATGGAGCCAAGTAACTCTGACCATTGTAAAGTTTAATTGAGCTATCAAATCACGGATATTAATTTAATTACTTTATACACACACACACACACACATATATATATATATATGCTGCAAATCCACAAGGAAAAGAAAAACGATTCCAAGGCCTTTCGTGTATTCAAAGCTACGAAAGGCCTTGGAATCGTTTTTCTTTTTCCTTGAGGTTTGCAACATTCATTCATTTCACGTGTTTTATTGTGAAATTCATCCCATATATATATATATATATATATAATATATATATATATATATATATTAGTGATGTAGCGGATGTCATTTTTTTCACATCCGCGGATGCGGATGCGGATGAGGATGTTGGATTTCAACATCCGCGGATGCGGATGCGGATGTCTACATTTTCGTTATTTTTAGGATATATTCGAGATTTGTTGTGTTTAACGTATATAATAAGTTATTATATAGAGAGAGCTGTAGCTATAATGTATAATTGATTAATTGTACAATAATTGCTGTACTTTTCTCTGAACATATAAAATAATATCAAGCATCTAACTAATATAGAAATCAATTAGTGAATTCGTCTGCAAATAAATTCGTTATATTTTGTTGAGTTTCAGCCACAATTAGAAACCATAATTGTGTTACCAGGATGCGGGACGTGAACCCAACTCAAATGCACCCCACCGACCTCTTTCCCCAACCTCCACCCTGTGATAGATTTGCTTGTTGAAGGTGTTGGTTCTGTCACTGAAACTTTTATTCTTTTGGTGGGTGGCGAAGCGACAGATTCAAGAGATTGAAGCTCTTCAACTGCTTTCCCAAGTGATGATTTAACTCGTTCTAATGTACTAGGTGAAAATAACTTAGCTTTGTAACGTGGATCTAAGTAGGTTGCAAGAGAGTAACTTCATACAAGAACAGCCTCTCGTCTTGTCGCTTGCATCACTTTTGCGCACAATGAACTAGTTCTATTAATATAGTAGAATTTGATAATTTCCGCTTATTAATGACGTTTTATCTCAACGGTCCACATCCGCAGTCCAAAGTGCGGATGCGGATGCGGATGCGGATGCGAGAAAATGTGCGGATGTACCGCGGATGCGGATGTGACCTACATCACTAATAATTATAATATATATATATATATATATATATATATATATATTATAATGTTATAATGTTTCAGACCAACAAAGACTCTAAGATCCACTCATGGCTGGTCTACCTAACTGTGTTCGTAATTGTGTATTGTGCATGTCTTCCGTGGTGGCGAAGAGGACCTATAATTTTACGTGGGTTCCGAACCACAAGGCCTTAATTTTACTACCTTAAATTTATATATATATATATATATATGTAATATAAAAACACTGGTCGACAAAATCGAACTTTTTCTCTCATCAAAGATGTATACACACTTTTCTAGACCAGTTTTGTACGCACATTCAAAATCTGTTTTCGTATTTGCTCTAGCACATCCAGTTATCGAAATATGACTCGTGTTAATTTCAGCACAATTTTCGTAAAAGTACAACTTTATTCATAAAAAGAAATGTACACCAACCTAAAAACGTTGCGAGTACGATTTTCTTTTGTAAACCTTGTCTGGATCGTCGTGGTACAACATCCTGCAGTAGTCTGCCAGCATACTTTCGTTCCAGAAACCTTGGTAACGATTTTCCATTGACTGGATGTCTTCAGGGAAGCATTCCCCCTGTTCGTCACTCACCGCGCCAAAGTTTTCGGGAAAGAAATTTAGATGCGAATGTAAAAAATGTATTTTCAAGGACATGCGATAGCCCATTTCTTGATAAGCATCGAGCATTTTCTGAACTCCATCTTTGTATGCGGGAGACTTGTGGTTATCCAAGAAGTTTCCACAATTCCATTTGAAAGCCTGCCATGCTTTTAGTTCTATGGCAGTGAGGCTTTCTTCAAAGCCTTCATCCTGCAGAACCTCCCTGATTTTGGGCCTCACAAAGATTCCCTCCTTCAATTTCGCGGCACTGATGTTTGCAAATTTCTCAAGGTGTTGAAACCCTTTCGAATTCGCCTTACCCATCGCTTTCAAAAATTTTTATTAAGCCGAGCTTAATGTGGCATAGGCATAGGAAATAGGCATAGGCATAGGCATAGGAAACAACAGTATTTCGTGAACCCTCCTTGCATGTCCGGATCGTCGCGGTACAACATCCAGCAGTAGTCTGCCAGCATACTTTCGTTCCAGAAACCTTGGTAGCGATTTGCCATTGACTGGATGTCTTGATGGAAATCTTGGATGGATTTCTTGATGGAGGGACCTAGCAAATAAGTATAATTCCCTCTTTGATTTAGTACACAAAAGTAATAGTGTAATCAAAGACCTTGAGGCAGTAATAAAAGTTGTGCAACATAATGTAAAACTGAAATATAGAAATATAGAGCTCGAAAAGAGCATTCAGTATGCACGCGATGAGATGAAAGATCTTAACTCTAGTCTAAACTCGCTTACTAAAAATAATCGTAGCACAGAGATGATAAAAACCGAGCACGATTCAATTAGGAATAAATTAAACAGCTTAGACGATAATTCACGTGCCAATAACTTAATCATAATGGGGGGTATCTGAAATGAATAGAGAAATAAACAGTGAAACGAAGAAAAAAGTGGAGGACATAAACGATAGACTGAATTTGCGGAATATTTAGATCAAAAGTGCTTTTAGATTAAAAAACAAATCCCACCATAAAAGGCAAATTCTAGAGTTAAAGACGCGACTGAATCTAAGACGCCCACTTCAGCTATAAAAGTAATATGTGAGAATGAAACTCAGAGATTTAATAATAAAAAACAGAAAAAGCTGAAAGGATCAAAAATCTTCGTCAATGACGACGTATGTGAGGAAACACATAAAATTCGTAAAGAAAAGCTCCCTAAAATCATAGAAGTGAGGAGACTCGGGAAAGTTGCCTACTTCCTTTGAGCGAAATTAATTATTAAAGAAAGAGAGACTCCTCCAACGCGGAAAACTTCGGTCAAAGGAGTTCACCTTGTTAGTGAAAAAGCATTCGAAGCTATGAGAACTACAAAAACGCCAGCCGACAGTCGGCACACAGGAGGCCTGCGAACAACTCCGCATACAATCTCATCAGTCGATTTTCCCATTCTCGGCTCAACTGGGCGGTAACTCCTTATTCCAGTATTCCGTATTTAGTGAAATTGTTTGAGAACTACTGTTAAATGGCTTTCATCGATAAAGACTTCCATAGTATATGTGCCAATATTAATCATTTCAATTCATTACCAAAAAATTCTACATCCAGTTTAGAGAATCTAGAACAGGAATCTGGTGTAGGCAATTGCATGGTCTCATCGTTGGATGAGTTTAATGCATTAGTATTACAAAAAGATATTTATAAAACTTACTAGGAACTATAACTACTTATTCGCCCTTTTGAAAACTTCTACGGTCAAATTCAGTGTTATAATTCTCACGGAAACCTGGTTAAATAGTAGTATTAAAAACCTGTATAATATAGATAATTACGTTGCTTATCATACTGTAAGAGATGGTCAGATTGGTGGGGGTATCTCTGTGTATGTGCATCAAACTTCCGACTCTAACGAAGTATTTTCTGTATGTAATAGTGATAATGAAACTCTGAATGTTAATATAAAAGTCATAAGTAATGTATATTCTGTCCATGCAATATATAGACCACCTAATACTACCATAATATCAATAGCTTTTTAATTCACTTAGATAACATGTTATGCAACTTCCATTAATCGAATGCCATAGTTGGGGGTGACTTCAACATCAATTTGCAGACTGAAGCAATCTCTCATAAATTTTTAAACTTAATGAATTCTTTCTCTCTTAGTCATACTATTACCAAACCCACTCGAGTGTGCAACTATGGTAATCGAATAATAGAATCTACGATTGATAATATATTTGTAAATAGCAATGCCCTCCTCGTAAATTTGGAATTATAACCACAAACATCAGTGATCATTTTCCTACTTAGGCTATATTCAATAACAATGTTCAGGTTGAGGACAAAACAACTATAGATTACGGAATATTCTCAGAGGTTAACAAAAGAAAATTTATTGGGGCTGTAGAAAATACTCGATTTGACTGTGATGAACCTATAAATGACCCAGATCATACGTTTCAGTTCTTCTATGACACCTTATTCCATATTTTTAATATTTGCTTTCCTTTAAGGAGGGGAACAGTTTCGCCCAAAAGTGTCGCAAATCCATGGATCACTCCAGGAATTATTACTTCAATAAAGAATAGATAAATTATTCAAATTGCAATTACAGAGCAAAATTCCTAAAATACAATATACTCAATACAGAAACAAATTAACTAAAATAATCAAAATTGTAAAATATAACTATTATAACAACCAATTTTCCAAACATAAAGGAGACATGAAAAACACTTGGACAACCATAAACAGTCTTCTCGGAAAACAAATTAAGAAAAATTCAATGGAGAAATTAAATGTTGATAATAAAGAAATTACTAATGATACTGCTATCGCTCACAATTACTAAATAATGATCACTCACCTCTAGAATATATACCATCCAGCCCACTAAATTAATTTTCTTTTGTTTCTGCTACCTCTACTGAGGTCCAGAATATTATTGGTAAATTAAAAAAATACAAAAAATAACATTCATAACATTTCTTTGTTCAGCAAAGTTTTTGAAAAAAATTGTAAAAAGTAGAATGCAGCGATATTTAGAATCCTATAATTTATTATCTCCAAATCAGTATGGCTTCCGTAATAATAAAACAACGGAAATGGCTATTTTAAATCTTATGGAAAATGCAGATATAACTAAAGAGAACAAAGAAATAATGATACCAATATTTATGGATTTGAGTAAGGCGTTTGATGTAATAGACCATAATATTCTACTTAATAAATTATATTGATACGGCTTTAGAGGAGCAATCAGTGACTGGTTTAAAAGTTGTTTGTCCAATAGATATCATTTTGTATCAGTAAATAAGGTTTCCTTATCTAAAGCGCTTGTCAAACATGGTGTGGCACAGGGCTCAGTTCTGGGTTCACTGTTATTTTTATTATATATAAATTACTTTCCACGTTCATCCGATATACTGAACTTCATAATGTTCGCAGATGATACAACTGTCTTTTTCTTGCAAAGATGTTAATTCATTTAAGAATAAATTTAATTCAGAATTCATCAATGTAATAAAATGGTTGACCACCAATAAACTCCTCCTAAATACCAGTAAAACAAATTTCATGTTTTTTCCTAAAAAAAAATGTATATCGTGATGAACTTAATGTTAATGAAATCGCTATAAAGGAGTGTACTGGAACAAAATTTCTTGGTGTAATGCTAGATAAGAATTTGAAATGGAGTGATCATGTAAATTAAATCGCGAAAAAGATTTCAAGGAGCTTTGCTATAATGTTTAAACTTAGAAATGTAGTCCCTAAACAAGTTTTATTGACTCTACAGGGCTATTCAAATTAATTCATCCGATTTCAACTGAGAATACTTCCGTATCTATCAACCGTGCATCAACTGGGCATACACCACATGAAAGAGGAAATCTCCGAGTTTTACAAGATCACCGCGAGAGGGCTCCAAAGTCACGCCGTGGCCTAGCCTAGCAACAAACAGTCAGTGTGAAAATGGCGTCCGCACAGCAGAAGGCGTTTTGTGTGTTGCAGTTTTCGAGCTGTAAATCGGTAGTCACAGTGCAGCGTGAGTTTCGTCGACGTTACAGAACAGATCCACCGGGTGCTCAGAGCATCCGTCGGTGGTATCGGCAGTTCGAGGAAACAGGATGTTTGTGTAAAGGCAAGTCCACAGGACGACCGCGCGTGTCTGAGGATAATGTGCAAAGAATCAGAGAGTTTCCAA
Source organism: Bathynomus jamesi (assembly GCA_023014485.1). Classification (NCBI taxonomy): domain Eukaryota; kingdom Metazoa; phylum Arthropoda; class Malacostraca; order Isopoda; family Cirolanidae; genus Bathynomus; species Bathynomus jamesi. Next base: position 26,270 of record JAJOZX010014077.1, on the reverse strand, counting down.
CGTAGCCCGAGGAAATCAACAAACCGCGCCAGTCGAGAATTGGGACTTCCTCAGACGACTGTTTGGCGTGTTTTGAGACGGCGCTTGCATATGAAGCCATACAGGTTGCAACTGTTGCAGGCTCTACGGCCGGGGGACAAGTTAAAACGACAGAACTTTTGCGATCTTATGCAGGAGGCTATGGAGGATGACGAATTTGCTCCCCGCCTGGTGTTCAGTGACGAAGCAACTTTTCACTTAAGTGGCAAGGTGAACCGTCACAACCTTCGCATATGGGGCACGCAACAACCACATGCAACAATCGAGCACGATCGCGAATCACCTAAAGTTAACACCTTCTGTGCCATTTCCCGGGCAAAGGTTTACGGCCCCTTCTTTTTCATGGAAAACACAGTGACTGGTCACTCCTATCTGGATATGCTGCAGAACTGGTTATTTCCCCAATTGAACGAAGATTCCGGCGACTACATTTTCCAGCAAGATGGGGCGCTGCATCATTGGCATTTGGATGTTCGCCGGTTTTGGATTGTTCGCCGTTGGATTGGTCGCAGTGGTCCCCATGACTTGGTGCTCCACAGCTGGCCCCCTAGGTCGCCGGATCTTACACCGTGCGACTGCTTCCTTTGGGGGTACGTTAAGGATACTGTGTACGTGCCACCGCCGTTGCCCACATCTTTAGATGAGCTCCGAACTCGCATTGTTACTGCCGTAGAGTCAGTGACAACGGACATGCTGGAGCGAGTATGGGAGGAATTCGACTATCGTGTCGACGTTGCTCGTGTAACTAGGGGAAGTCACATAGAGCATTTATGAGGTGAGAGACAAAATTTGGACAGTTTTTCTTTTGGTTGATGTATCACAAATCACTGTATTTGTAACATTAAAAAATATTCTCATTTGAAATCAGGTGAATCAATTTGAATAGCCCTGTATAACGTGCTGCAACTTTGTTTGGGGAAACTACGCTAACAACACATTAAATGGTATCTTTGTCATCCAAAAACGAGCAACAAGGTTATTATCTGATGCTGATTTCCTTGATCACTCTAGTGCATTATTTAAAGAGTTAAACCAACTAAAACTCAATGATACAACCAAACTGGCACATTTTATTTTTAGTTACACAAGCTGTGCTTTCGACACCCTACCATTCGGGTAGGGCTTGTGTGCTTCGCACAGGCCGCCTTCGACCTCTCCCCATTACCCCAAACTCCCCATTACCCCCACCCCTACTCCCATTGCCCCACCCATCTCCCACTACCCCACTCCATCCCCACTACCCCCACCCCTCTCCCCCATTACCCCAGGGGGGAAGGGGCTGGCACCTTGCAACAGTTGATCAACATTGCAATAATTGCATATGCACTCGAACATTTTGCGATCATACTACTCGTACTTTGGGAACTAAATAGTGTGACACATATACTGTCACTGATATCGTTTTCACCTGAAATGTATCCTTTTATAGCAGGACGATGTGCAACTTTATTTTTATTTATTTATTTTTTTTCACTTTTCATATATTTTTTTTATTGGTTGTAGAAGTGTAAGAACAAAATCATTAATTTACAATGGGTAAATATTTTTTATGTAGTTATTTATTTTTTTTTTTTTGCAAATTAGACACGGAAGGGTTAACAACAGAATTGTTCTCTCTCCAGGAAAGTATTTTTATTGCGAAATACTGTGTGACAACTGATAATACCATCGTGAAAAACAGATTAAAGCTCTTAACATTTTTCATCTACATGAAAAAAAAAGCTGCAAGATCTCAAGATGCAGCACTTCATTCATCTTTAAGGCTTTGTGAAACTCATGAAGAAACCTTAATAAGAAAAGGATTTAAAAATTCATCTATTAAGATGAAAGAAACTGTTGAAAGAAAAGAAATGAGAAGAGCGGGCGATAGAGAGGCTAGAATAGCTGTGAGAATGGAAGAGACTGATGAAGAGAGCTTTGAGGAGAGAAGAAGATAAAAATAGTCATTTAATGATTAGCTGACCCCACCGGGAGGTTTGGATAGTCAGCCTACTCTCCGGCCGGTCCCAAGTCTGGATAAAAGGGGAGGGTTGGTGTCAGGAAGGGCATCCGTCCGTAAAAAAAAAACCACTCCACAACCAAATGAGATGAGTCAAGTACTCACCTTAAACAGCGACCCCGTATAAAAATGGGATTAATTATGCTGAGGAAGAAGACTATTGTTTACTAATTATTAATTTCTCGTGTGTAATCTGGTATTAAAAACACATTTCTTGGGATTGTTCAGTTCTTATCTCTCATATATAATATTGGTTTCTTTGTATGGTATTGGTACAGTGTCTTCAATGGTGACCTTGCATTTGTCATGTCAGTAGTGATAATTTAAGATTAATACATGTTTTAACTATTAATAATACTTATTTACTTATTTATTTATTTATTATTAATTAATAACAACTAGCTGTTTATTTTTAATAAGAGCCCAGTAAAGCCTAAAGCTTAAGGGCCAAATTAAATAAAATAAATAGTCGAGCTTCACAATTATTCATGTCGTTGTAAATTGTAAAATGAATGTATTTATTTTATTATTAATAAAGGTTATTCAATATAAAAAAGGTTATTCAATAAAAGTGTTTCTGCTTGAGTCTCGAGGAAAAATGTTCTGATTTCTCTTTGGAGAGGGCTAGGTCTCTAATGAGGTCATTCACCTAGTTTTGGGTAAGCCTCTCCGGCTCCGATTGCTCTTCGTCAGGTGTGTAGTCAAAATCGGCCGAAGATCCTGCATCTCTGCCAATCGCACCTTCGTCGGATTACCTTTCGTCTTCTAAAGAATCGAGTCCATGCTGTGGAGGTACTGGAATCGGCATCGTGTCATCGTGAGGGATCAGTCTGATCGCGGAGTCTACGTTCGGATAAACGATATTATGTTTGTTCTTCACGGAGAATCCAATTATGTTAGCATTGCAAAAGTAACAATTGCCATGATGGTCTCTCGGCTTCCTCCATATCATGGGCATAGCGGACGGCATCGACTTTTTCCTTTGGTTCAACCAGTCACGTAATCCAATCGAACAAGCGGTACAGATAACATGTGGCGCCCACGCCTTATCTTGGTCGCCTAGTGGACAGCCGAAGTATAACCAGTAAGTTTTCCGAAGATCAATCGTGATTGTACGCCGTTGTGATTTAGTCGCGAACGAGCCGCACACGTAACAGAAATTGTCGGGGTGATTTTTACACTTTTGAGGCATGATGATCGATGAGTGGGTTGATGTAAATCACCTAAAAAAATAAAATGTGTAAGTGGGCGACACAAAACAAAGCACAACACAACACACAACTAGACATGTGACTGTTGCGCCAAAGAATAAAAGGGTATATATGTGCAACGTTTGCAAATTTGTGGGCAGCAATTGCTCTCACCTAATATACCACAAGACAACCTGCGGAAAGCCTATGTTGAAACGACAAAATGCCATACATGAGGGTACAGAAACGGTAAAGCAAAAACCTACACTTAAGCTGCGACAAAAATACTCCGCTACATGTATAAAGGACGCAGATTATATATTGTATATATACTAGGCCTATTATATATTATATATAGTTATATGCATATTATATATATTATTATATTATATAAAGGACGCATATTATATATTGTGTATATATAATACTATATATACAGTATATAGTGTATATATACAGGGTGATTCAGAAGTCAGGTTACATAGAGCTTTTCTGTTTCTTTGCAGGTAAATGAGTTATGAGATGTTATCGAAGGAGGAGCGCATTGATGTGATATTCCTAGCTGGCTGCACAAGTGCATTGCCGTTAACGGTGGCCATGTCGAACATGTGACGTGACTATTCCCCTGTATCATTACATAATACAGTATTTCCCTATGTAACCTGACTTTTGAATCACCCTGTAGTATATAATACTATATATACACTATATATGTGTATATATATAGTCTGTAGTGTTTACTTTATTTAATTATTATATTTACTTATTTCTTTATCTTTATTCTCGTTATTCCGTTTTACTTATACCTTAATCACTTATCTTTACACTCTTTTCGCTATAAATGCTTTATAAATATGGTAGCGTGACCGTTGAAAACCGTTAGACTAATGCAAGGGGGAAGGGGGGTGATTAACACTCTATTTACACTTTTTGACACTTTATTTAATTCCGAAAATGATTTAGATAAATGGGGGAATGCGAATGGGAATTTATTATAATATTTTAGTCGGAGAGTAATACGAAAGAATATTCCTACTTTAAACTACATTGTCACACACAGAAAATGCCCTGCCCAGCTCTCGCTGTCCGAATGACTGGCGCATTTTTGGGTAGTCCACTCTCTCGAGCCTATGTTCAGGCGTGCCAACTATTCCAATTTTACTATAATTTCAATTTAAATACAATAAACAAACATTATTTAGATTCTTAATTAGACATTAAAATAAACAAACATAATTTATCGTAATTACATTTATTATTAAACATTATAATCTTTATTAAACAAAAATTAATATTCTTAATTTAGACATTACTACAAGTCCATCCATCCATCCATCGTGTTCTGCCTATCAGGCAGGTCCAACTCATGTGTCCCGCCAACGTATTCTATCCTGACCTATCTTTTTCATCTCATGGTAGCTCCTGCCTGCCTTCAAATCATCTAGCATTGCTTTCCTTTTCCTTCCCCTCGGCCTTCTACCTTCATATCTACCCTCTATCAACTCCTCCAACAATCCTTCTCCTCTCAACACATGTCCGATTCATTTCTTCTGTCTTTCTCTTATCACCTTAATGAGTCTTCTTTCCTCCCCCACCTGTTGCAGTACTTCCTCATTACTTTGGTGTTCCCTCCAGCTTATCTTTAGCATTCTTCTCCAAATCCACATTTCAAAATTTTCCAGGAGTTTCTTTTCAGTTGTTTTCAGTGTCCATAGTTCTGCTCCATACAGTACCACACTCTATATCAAGCTTTTTACTAACCTTTTCTTCAGCTTCAAGTTGAGTTTACCTGTAAGTAGTCTTTTCTGTCTCTCAAAAGCTACCTTACCCATACCAATTCTTACTTCCTTATTGCAATCTCCATTGTTGGTTAATAAACTTCCCAGATATTTAAACTGCTCAGCTTCTCCTAAGGTCCGATTTCCTATCGTTAGGTTCATTTGTGCTCCTTTCCTTCCTGCAATTTTCATTACCTTTGTCTTGGTCTCATTAATTCTCATTTTCTAGTATCATATATATAGTATTATATAGTATATAATAATATATATACAATATATAGTGTATATGTAGTATATATAGTATATAAAACTATATATACTATATATACTATATATGTATATATAGTATTATATTATATATATATATTACATTTATTATATACGAGGGCCACTCAATATATTTTGCCCCACCTTTTTTTTTCTTTCCAAGTTTTCTTGTAAGTTCCAGAAATTTTGTACACAAGTACAAAATAAGTACATAACTTTTTACAAGTTGTCTTTTTTCCACATAGTCTCCATCTTTTTCTACGGCTTTCCTCCACCTCGAACAAAGGCCTTTATTCCTTGCTGGTAAAAGTCCGCTGGGTTCCGCTGGAGCCATCTCTTAACCTCCTCAACAACTTCATCGTCACTCAAACTTTCTTCCACGAATAGTATCCTTCATTGGCCCAAACAAATGGAAGTCTGAAGGTGCCAGATCCGGGCTGTATGAAAGGTGAAGTAACACTCAAGCGCATTTTTGTGATGGCCTCTCTTGTTTGCAAACTGTTGTGTGATCTTGCGTTATCGTGCAAAAGAAGGACGTCTTCCAGTTTTTTCTCCGGTCGAACTCGTTTTACACGTCTCTGGAGTCTCTGTAGGGTAGCAATATATGCCTCTGAGTTGGTTGTTTGTCCTTTCTTCATAATATCCACCAGAATCACCCCTTTCTTGTCCTAAAAGATGGTGGCCATAACCTTTCCTGCACAGAGGGAGCCATTTTTAACTTTTTCTTGCGTGGGGAGTCTGCGTGATGCCACCATGGATTGGCGTTTTGTTTCAGGTTATGCAATTCTCACCCCCAGTCAGTTCAGTTCGTGAAAGGAAGTCATCCCCTTCTGTCTCGTATCGAACCAACGACTCAGAAGCAATTTCTTTTCTTTGGGCTTTGTAATCTTCAGTCAGTTGGCGAGGAACAAACCGTGAACACACTTTTGAGTATCCCAGTTGTTGAATTATCGTATTCACACTTCCTTCACTAATTCCTAGCTCCAGTGATAGCTCCTTGTATGTGACTCGCCGATTTGATCGAATGATGCTGTTAGCACGTTGCACAGTGTGAGATGTCACAGCCGATGCCGGGCGACCGCTGCGTGGCTCATCATCGAGGCTGGCTCTCTCTCTGATGATCTCACACGTTTAGACCAGCGTCCAACTGTGCTTCGATCAACAACAGCATCTCCGTAAACGTTTTGTAGACGTTTGTGAATATTTCCAACTGTTTCCTTCTCTGCGGTTAAGAACTCGATAACAGCTCTCTGTTTACGACGCACGTCACTGTCAGACACCATTTTCGAAACTGCGTTAACCATCGATTTTATACAAGGGCGTTTAAAAGCGGTTTTATACAAGGAGGGGAGGTTCAAACTGGAAAAATCCGGTTATGTGAACCGCAGAAAGTTCAAATTTATGGCCGAAAAGACATTTCAGCCACATGGCCTATTATTTAGCTAAGAAAAAAGGGTGGGGAAAAATATATAGAGTGCCCCTAGTGTATTATGATCGGTCTCATCTCGAAAACTAGACGTGCTGGAGGAAAACCGAAAACAGATTTGGAATCAGCGTCCCAACAGCTATCTAGCCCACCCATAATTATATCTGATGAAAAATACTTGCACATTACTGGACCGGAAAATTATATAAGCATTTATGCGCCATGCGAAGAAATTTGTCTCCAGACAAGAGGCCAGTGGTGGAGCGTCTGAGGGGCAAGTGCCCGAGGACCCGAGACGTTGAGGTCCATTTCTTTCAAAATGAAAGCGAGTCTACAAAAAGCCACAGAGTATTCATTCAATTTCATTGGCTGATGGGATGAATCAGTCATTAATGAATGCTCACTGGCCATTACTCATATATATTATTATATTATATAAAGGACGTATATTATATAGGGTGTCTATAAATGATTACCCTGATTAAAGCATGCTATAACTTTTAAATAAACACTCGTATTCAAACACAGTTTTAATCATAAGTAGATAAACATACAAAGTTTTGATACATAGTTAATAAACTTAATAAGCTTCCACATGTGCACCCCTAGTGGCACGTAAAATGCCTAAACGGTATTCACACTCACGCGTGTAACTTCAAACGTTTGTGTAACACCTTGCGCACCGTAGACTTCGGTATCTTTAGTTGGCATGAAGCTTGTCTCACCGATTTCCTTGGTGACCGTGTGAAAGCAGTTTGAATATTTTCCACCGTCCCATCGGAAACTGATGGTCTACCACTGCTCTTTCCCTTTTCCACGTTTCCAGTTTCCAAGAATTTTTTCATCCACGACTTAATTATCTTCACATCAGGTGGATTCTTTCCATACTTTGTTCTGAACCTTCGCTGAACACAGACAGGAGATTTTTTTTCTGCAAGCCACACAACACATTGTGCCTTCTCTGTCACAGACGCCATCTTAACTGAACAGCTACTACAACGCTCCTAGCGGCGAATGCGGTAGACGAAACACCCCAGCACAGAAACTCTATGCGTGTACGAGATCACCTGTAAAAAGAAAACGGATGTAAGATTCGTCATTAAAACATGAGAGCATACTGTTTTCAGGGTAAACATTTATGGACACCCTGTATATTGTATATATAGTACTATATATAGTTATATATTATGGTTATATATGTATTATGGTATGGTTATACAAGTCATCCCATAAGTAATGTCGTTTTTTTACCTTTATTTCCAAATGAAAATAAAACTGCATCAAAATAAATTTTAATCAATTTTATATTTTCCTTCACTTTCTATGACTCTCTGCCACCTCTCTACAAGCATTTCAATTCCATATTGATAAAATTCCTTCGGTTTAGAAGCAAAAAACTCGGAGAGGGCAATGTTGATAGCCTCGAAACTTTCAAGTTCTTTGCCGTCAGGGTAGTTTTGAAGACTTCTGAATAGGTGCTAATCTGATGGTGCAAGGTCTGATGAATACGGAAGATGTGGAATTTTTTCCCAACCAAGCTGTTCAGTTTTGGCAGTGGTGATTTGAGCAGTATGAGGATGCGCGCTGTCCTGTTGAAACACACCACTCTTGCGATTGGCCAAAGAAGGACGTTTTGTTTGCAATGCAACGCTCCGTCTTTGAAGTTGCTGACAGTAGACTTCGGCTGTAATGGTTTGATTGGGCTGCAACAGTTCAAAATAAACCACTCCTTGAATATCCCACTAAACGCACAGCAAAACCTTCCTGGGGTGCAGATGTCCTCTTGGCTGTGGTGTAGCAAATTCCCCAGCACTAACCCACTGACGATGACCCTTAACATTGTGATGAAACACCCAATTTTCATCCCCAGTAATGAGTCGATTCAGAAACGGTGCTTGAAGTTGCCGAGAATGCAATGAAGAGCAAATGTTCATGCAATCTCTACAGTTGTCTGGTGACAACATATGGGGAACCCACTTCCCAAGTTTCGACACTTTTCCCAGTCGTTGCAGGTGGCGATGAACTGTGGAACCGGTCGAATTTAGTCGCTGGGCAAGTTCTTCAACAGTTACAGCAGGATTTTCTTCAAGTGTGACTATCAGAAGGTCATCATTGAACTCAACAGGTTGGCCCGAGCGCACTTCATCAGTTAAGCTATAGCTACCAGACCTAAACTTCTGGAGCCATCTTTGACATTTCCTTACATTTAAAGCTTCCTCCCCAAATATCCTGAATATTTTTTGCGGCTACAGTCGCGTTATTTCCTCTTCTAAACTCATAAAGCATTATATGCCTGGTGTGTTCCTCTGACACCTCCATCTTATCCGTAAGGGTGAAATAAACCTAATTAGAGTGAGAAGCAATATGTCTAAACACATAAAAATTCGAGTTTTCCACAAAATATACAAAGAAACATGTGGAAACACGACGCGAGTTTAGCAATGCAAAAAAACGACATTACTTATGGGATGACCTGATATTATGGTATCAAGCGTAACATTGTTTTCGAACACTTTCCATTTTTAAATTGCACATAAAAAATAAATTGTTATAAATAGCAGTACGCACCATATTTGCGTGTTATACGGTAGTAAGGGTATATATTGTTGTATAAACCCATTATAGAGTCTTATTTCTGTCAACCCGAGTAGGGGAATAATTGAAAACCCTTTTACAAAGATAAGGTATTCGTCAAAGATTTTACTAAAAACTTACAATGCAAAAATGAAATTTTTGACTGATGAATATTTGTTTATTTAGGGAAGACAGTAATAATAAGACAAGTAAAATGCACGAGCAATTTAAATAATTCAAATTTCACTGTTAAACAATATTAATCTACAATTGGTAGTTATTTAACTGAATACAGCCGTATTATAATACGCAAGACCATTTAAAGTGAATGAACCCATACATACTACAATTTTTCTTTAGAGTAATTGGTTTCTCTCCCAGGTCTTTTGGACCGTCTTAGCTAGGTGCATAATACCTTTTAGATTGAATTATCTTTGTCCTGTCTGGTTAATTGACCATTTCAATTTTAATGTATACTACCGTATTATAATGTCTAATGCATACCTTAATTACATTGTTTACCTACTTCTTTTGACAATGGTAAATATTCGCTTATCGTGTAATTTCACATTATAACACTGTATTTATTTTATTATATTTCTACCGAATGTACGAAACTCAGTCAGTTTTCTAAACGGAGAAACGTAGGATATACACTATTTTTTAGTATTTACAGACACGAACAGTAACACGGAGTGTCTCAGTCTTCCTCCCGGACAGGCACCCCCACTAGAGATGGAACCCGGTTTTAAAAAAACCGGTTTTTAACCGGTAATGAAAATTTTTAATCATCACCGAAACCGACGATAAGAACCGGTTTTCACATTTTTTTGCAAGTCTCCGATCACTTTGGTCCATTTTCTATGAAACAAACGTTTCCAAACGCTTAAAAACATAGTAATTACGTTTTGCATCGTTTCGTATCGTTTTTTGTTTGTTTATAAGTGTAAATAATTGATGCTTCAGTCTTGAATGTTATGTGGATGATTGCACATTGATGAATTAAGATTCTAAGATTTAATACTCCATCATGTCAAAGAAATCAAATGCTTGGTATCATTTCACTCGTAAGAATAAAGAAGAAGCAGAGTGTATGACATGTCACAAAGTTTTAAAGTGTTGTGGAGGTTCTACTTCAAGTTTATCATCCCACATGAAAAATATTCATGGCATAAACATCGACCAGATTAATCAGCCATTGAAGAAACAAAGAACAGTGGAAGAGTTTGTGCAAAAAATGTCCATAGAAGAGGAAATTTCGAAACTTGCGTGTGTAGATGGACTGAGTTTCCAATCAATTGCTAAAAGTGAATTCATTCAAGAAAGCCTAAGAAAGATAAAATACGACAAGCCTCATCCAACTTCCCATAGGTGTCAGAAAAATGGTGCTTAGTTTTTATGAGAAAAAGAAACATGAATTGGTCAACTACTTCAAGAATCAGGTGAGACAAGGAATCCGCTATTCATTAACTATGGATGAGTATACATCTTTGCAAAACCAAAGATATATTAATATTAATGTTCATGATGAAAATCAACATTGGTCTCTTGGTCTATTGCAATCGTTAGGAAAAGATTGGAAGACTTTGACTTGGACCTAGATAAGCATATCGTTGGTTGCACCCACGACGGTGCCTCAGTAATGGTTAAATTTGGAAGGGAAATAGTACCTGATCACCAGCAATGCATTGCACATGCTATACATCTCGCGGTTTCGGATATCTTGTATTAAAAAACTGCTGAAAATTCAGTTGAAGGGGAAAGTGACCCTACCCCTGAAGATGAAGCAATCGAAGAAGATGAACACTCTGCACATGAGTTAAGCGAAGATGAGTGTGAAATTTTATGCACTGATACAATTTTTGAGTCCGACATAGATGACGTAATTGTTCTTCCAAAACTTCGAGAAGATTACTTAAAAGTAATAAATAAGGTGAGAAAAATCTGCCGCATATTTCGAAAGTCTCGTTTGAAAAATGAGAGATTGCAGGATTTTGTCAAAGATGAATTTAATGGAAAGGAAATGAAGTTTATCCTTGACTGTAGAACGAGGTGGAACAGTCTTTTGGCCATGATAGAAAGACTTTTGAAACTCAAAAATTGCATTCCAAAGGCCCTCAGAGTGATACGCTCAACAGAGACGATTTCAGATGAAGAATAGAATGCTCTAAAGAGCCTCTTTGACACGCTTCGTCCACTGGAAATTGTTTTGAAGGGACTCTGTTCCGAAGATGCAAATTTGCTCAAAGCTGAATCTTCCATGAAGTTCATTTTGGATAAATTTGAAAGCAAAAACAATCCTTTAGCTTTTGAGCTACGTCAGTGTCTCATTGATCGCTACTCATCGAGAAGACAAAAAGAAGCTGTCGCCTTGCTGAGTTTTCTCCACAATCCCGAGGTCTTGAAAAATGAATCATCAGCACCGTTCCTCTTTCCTTCAAGACAAGCACTTAAGAAGTATGCGGATCATACATTTAAGAGGCTTTTTCCAGAAGCTTGCCAGATTTCAGAAACCACTGCCAATCAACTGCCTCGAAACTCGAAGATTCACAACAGCTCAGGTCGTGAAGTAAATGATGACGATCAACTTATGAACGAGTACATGTGTGAGATGAACAAACTGAAAATGAAATCCAAGCAAGATTCTTCTGAGACCTTTGACGTAAACAATGAATGCAAATATTTTGAAGCTACTTTGAATAGAAGCAAAAATTTGGATCGAATGTACGAGGCGTTGCTTACAATAAAATCCACCAGCTTAGAGTCCGATAGAGTGTTTTCAGCTGCTGGTTTATTCGTCACAAAGATTCGATCAAGAATGTCAGATCAGACACTTAATGCTGTTTGTTTTCTCAAGTGTTATTTCAAAAATCAAGTTCGATAATAAACTTTTTAATTCAAATGTTACACATACTTGATTGAATCAATTAAAACCTTATTTCTGTTTAATATTTTGATCATTTACCTCCCTAAAAAGCATACAGAATCCCATCGGTGAAAACCGGTAAAACCCGGCTTTAAGAATATAGCGACGGTGAAAACCGGTTTTACACTTTTCGGTTATTTTCCATCCCTAACCCCCATCCCATGTTATATATAGTGTTATATTGTCTTATCAAGTGTCATTCTTCAACAAATTGTCATTACTGTCAAAAATTTCATTTTTGCATTATAATTGGTTTAGTGTTAAAATCTTTGACAAATATGTTATTTTTGTAAAAGGCTTTTCAATTATTCCCCTACTCGGGTTGACAGAGAAATAACACATATAACACTTTATATAACAATATACTGTACATGCGTTTGGATTTTAAAATTATATTATCAAAGTGTGAAAAGCACATTCAAACCATAGGATACCATATAAAATAAAAAGGTATAGAGTTAATTTTTTACTGCAATATATTATCAATTTATATTATTGAGGTTAATATTCGTTTCAGCACATCACCTGGACTTTGGGACAATAGGTTTCTCTTATGTAGAATTTAAATCTTAATCTATTTTCTTCTATGGTATTTCTTGTGCAAATTGATATTAACGGAGATATAAGCAATTTTTTTAATCGAGTAAAATCGATTGAAATCATATGGTTTGTCAACCGTGACGTGTGGAAGGATTGAGTGTGTCTCTTTGCGCATGCGTAGATGCATTTTCCAGGAAGAAAACATTGAGCTTCAAATTCAAATTCATCACGGCCGTTGTGTTTATTGGTTGTGACCTCTCCTATTACAACTTCATTAAGCGGTGTTTCGACGATAACGAAGCCGCTGTGAAGATATTTCAGTAGCGCGAAGTATTGCATTCGTCTCTAGGACGGGGGGGCGAAGCCCCCGGCTAGGAGCACGGCGGTAGGCCTAGGTTAGGTTAGGTTGGGTTTTTTAGGTTTGGTAGTGCCACTACGGCTAGGAGCACACCCTCTTTTACCCCACAATTTCATTTTACTTCAAACCCCTGCCCACTTCCGGGACTTCAAAATCGTAGGATGGGGGGAGGGGGTCATATCTCCACAACCGCTCATTTACACAAGAAATGAAGGTCAGATTCGCACAAAACAGTGAAATACACCAGAAAAACCAATTTTCATGCCAAAGTCCAGGTCATGTGCTAAAACGAATATTTACCATTATTGACATCTAGTGGCCAATGGGGGGGGAGGGGAGGCCCACGAAGAAAGCTTGCCCCAGGGCCTGGGAGAAGAACGCTCCGCCACTGCGAGAGGCTGTTTAGCTAAGCATAAAAACTTTTAAATAAGCTTAAAGTAAAATTTACGAATCCAGATACTCCAGAGAAAGTGTACATAGGCTCTAATTATTAACCTAACAACCAGGCTTAACCTAAGCTAGCCCACCTAATCTAATTTAACCTATTACCAAACTGTTATGGACTGTCTCTGAACCGAGTCTAGCTTCTGGAAATTCGCCAGCTTAAATATTAAACTAAAGAACAAATACATATACGCAAGCAAGTATGAAGACGAATGCGCAAATACAAAAAAATGCTCGAATCTCAACCCAAACCCTATTAATGTAACTGGGTGGGGTATTTAGGATTAAAACTTTCCCTACATTAGAGCAGTGGTTCTTAACCTTATAAGGCTGCGACCCAAATTCTGGTCGTAGGGCTAACTCGGCGACCCATACCTTCAAACAGTTCACTCGTAATAAATAAAATAATTACTGGTAAAATGATTAGGGACAACATAAGTAAATGATAAATGACAATTTAATGACCCAATCAAAATGGCTTGGCAACCCAATTTTGTGTCGTGACCCAGGGGTTAAGAAACACTGCATGATTAGAGCTTCCATTAAATTTTAGTAAGAGTTTCAGCTTCCAACTTCGTGTCCTATATAAAGCAGCATACTCATAAATAGCAAATTAAAGCGTAACTCTGTTTTAATAGTCTTAAAATGATACAAATAACATTACACAAATGCGAACGACGATAAATAATGACTGCAACCAGTTAATTCACAGCTGCAATAATTAAAAACATAATTCATATTAATTATAAACTTGCCTCTTTACAGAAGACCGATTAATCTTCGATTCTTTTCGGTACCGGCGTGTTTTTTTCTTCCTAAAATATACTAAACCTTCAATGAACCTTACGAACCGAATATAAAATAAAAACGCGAATTAATATCAACCATCAAGGCATCAACTGTATACATCACAAAAGCAATATTTCATAAGCAAAATAATAATTTGTGTAAACGACAAAGCCTTCTTTATTAACACCTAGGGTGATCAGATTTTTTGCGATCCCAATGCGGGACGGATCCATTGGTACACTAATATACTCGTATGATATCTTGATAACACTCCACAGGTCAACCAATACCTTTTAAAAGCATTTTGCAGCACTCTATAGGCATTTTACTTTATCTTTCAAAGATATATAACGGGCAAATAATTGTACTACCAAAAAGTAATTTTATATAGTTACTTACCTAATTTATTGAAAAACATTTTATTAATTGTACTTGGCACTGGAATGTATTTTCTTAAGGAGAGGTATTTCTTTGTTCAGATACTCACAAAATTCAAGGCAACTCATCTCGTAATTACATATCGTTAATAACGCTGCTTTAGAGTATTTATATTTAACCGACGTTTTTCTTCTGTCCAAAAGTTATTCATTATGGAAAATACCCTCTCTGTTGAAGCATTTGATCCAGGTAAAACTCAAACAGAATTATTACCTTGGAAATGTTTTCAAAGGGAATTTCTTACTCTTGAAATGTGTAAATGTTTCTACCCACGTACTGTCAACTTCCAGTTCCATGTCATTCCATTCTTTAATTCTTTCTGATGTTACAAAATTTTTTACACAATTACTTCAATAGTTCATGTCATTTAAAGGGAAATCGGACTTCCTTTCAAGAATGAATTCGATGCTTTCTTTAACTTTACTCCAGGAGATAAGTTGCGAAGAAGAATCCAATTAAAAATTTTACTTCTTCAAAATGCTGACACCACTCATTCAAATATTCTACACACATAGCATAGAATGAAGAAGCTGTACTTTTGAAACTTTCTATATCCTTTCTTGTCTCTAAATCCTTTAACATTTTATCCACAGTTAAGGGTAAAAATGACTCCTGTTTCTTTCAGTTAATTTTAGCTTTAAGTCCTTAAGATACAGGCTATTTCTGGCAAGGAAGCTTTTTGAGATTCAACTTTTAAGATGCAATCATGGAATAATGAACTCTGATTGTGTACAAAATACAGAAATGTCTCAGCAAAGGGTTCTCAAAAAACTGTCTGAGAATAGTAGGACATTTTTGATGAGACTGAAAATACACTTTCAAAGGTTTGAATAGCCGAGAACCCTTTCGATGGCTGGCCTCAAAGCAGCCAACTGGTTTTACTGTATCCTAATAATTTTGAAACTCCACGCCAACAAAATCACATATATCTTTCAGTTCCTCCACTCTGACTGTATAAATGTAAAAGAATGAGTAGATTTTCACAACTATCACTTCCACATCAATAGGCAGACAGTCACATGAACTTTTCATGCAGTTATTCAAAATATGGGGGACAATTGACACCAATTAATTTTCTACCCAAACTTTTGCTGTAGCCTGAAGAAAACATTATTTTTGCCACCTCTGAACCCCCCAAAGTTAGTGTTTGTATTGTCAGCACATAATGCCAGTATTTTATTTGTCAGCTGATGAGAATCTAAAGTTCTGTGTATGAAATTGAATATTATTTCAGATGTCTCTCCAGCGGTGGCCAGAAAATTCGGTCTCAGAAAATCCGGTCTTGGTTTAAAACCAGCCACCAACCAACCACCGCCCAACGATTGAAAATAAAAATAAAAGTTTACTCGTTATGTTCAATATACATCAGTGAGTGCCTAATACGTGACAGTGAATGCCTAATACGAAAAGATCAGAAGATATTTAGGTGAAATAACCAATATTAACCTGTTAGGTTAATTGAATTCCCGGTTAGGTCAACTGAATGTCCGGTTAGGTCAACTGTACGCCCTTGGTGATTTGTTAGGTTCAGTTGTGATATTTTCGTTAGTTTCTGTGTTTAAGACCAAATTTTTAATTCGTCCTAATACTTAATAAACCTTAGCAATTTTTAGTACATATTATATTTTAAGTTAATTTCGTTACTAAATAAATCTTATAAATTTGTAGTACATATTTGTAGTTTATTAATAAACTATACCAATTTTTAGTACATATTTTTATTTCCCTACGACCGAATTTTCTGAGACCGAATTTTCTGAGACCGAATTTTCATAGCACCATCTCCAGCTAAACTTGTCACCTCTAGGATTTTTACTTAACTCCCTTTGTCGGTAAAAAATACCTAACCAAATAAAAGGCATACTTGACATCCCATGGTTCGTACAATCACTGTAAATTGTTATGCAGTTGGAAAGTGAAAGGTCGTCTTTAATGATTGCAGAACATCAGGTTGAAATATATTAGTTAAAATTGCCTCTGTTTTAGTACGAGCGCAAGAAATGTCTTATTGAAGCATCTCTGATTAGTTTTGAAGTGCAGTCTGTAGATCGAAAAGATAGGTTGTGTTTGATTAAATGGTAAGTCCAAGTTCCTTCAGCTACTGCTACACTTTTTTCTCTTCATCAAAATCTTTCCTCTGTAAAAACGTTGTCAAAGGCCTACTTGATGAAGCGCAGGCATCAGCTTGTTTATGCTTAGTAGAGTTTAAATGACGTTTAATGTCACATTTCCCACCACTTGCAATTGAAAAAGTAGAAAAACATTTAATACATTTCACCATGCTCTCACTCTTTGCTTTTTTAATAAAAGGATATTCTTTTTCTAAATCTTCATTGAAAGTGCACTTTCTTTTTGAAGTCATTTTTAAAATGTATGGGTACTCTGACAATTAAATAACACATCAACACCATTACAATTCAAAATTTTAACTGACGAGCGTCGGCCGTCGAGGTCTGTCGTACTGGAGGTTTCAAAAACGTTTTAAAATGTTTATGAGGGGATGCGCGGATGCCAGATCTACGATAACGAATGCAAATTACATTTCATTTGTACGAAAATTGCATAAATACAAGAATGCGGGACATTGCATTGTCCCGCATTGGTCAATGTTTTTTGCGGGACAGAAACTCTAAATGCGGGACAGTCCTGCAAAATGCAGGACGTCTGGTCACCCTATTAATACCACTGCGTGAAATGACTAACCTTTAGCAAAACATTACAAGCATTGCTTCCAAATCATAGTTTACGTTTCAAGTTAAGACTCCATTAATGCTCCGTATACATAAATATAAAAATTCCATTAAATTAAAAATTTAGTGAACTAGATTAACATATTCATTTCAAACTTCCCAAGCAAAATCACAAGAGAAAGTGGACAACAGCCTATTCAACATTCCACATCTTACTCGAACACCAACCAACCACATGGGACGCTTCAAAATACATCTATAACCCCAATTATTATTACATCATATATATAAGCACACCGGACAAAAAATTAGTCACCCCTCTCAGAATGTACCTAATAACGTGTGACGGCGCCTCTGGCCTTGATAACCGCACGAATCCGGCGAGGCAGAGACTCTACGAGGTTGTGCATGTACTGAACATCGATTTGCTCGTTCATCAGCCGGTCCCGAAGTTCCGCCAAAGTCCGTGGGTGTCTATTCCTGCGCTTCACTTTCTGTTTCCAGCCTGAACAACACCTTCGACGCATTCAGGATTAAAGGCTTCATTGGACCTGCGATGTACTCGTCGCCTCCCATCATTGGAGAACAAACAAAAACGGGACTCATCGGACCAAATTACACGTTTCCAATCTGCCGCAGTCCAGTTTTTGTGCCTCTGAGCCCATTTATAACGTGCCAATTTGTGACTTGCTGTTAACTGTTATTTTATTTATTTGTTGGGTTCAAAATCCCAGCTGAGCCGTGAACGGCCAAATTCTAAAGGGCCAGTTCTACCTACAGCCCAAGTTAAGCTAAAATTAAAACTTACGGATTTGAGATCCTATTAGGTCCTACCTCAGGGTTGCTGACTCGATGCGGGCCTACCTTAGACCTTAGTTACATGAATTTAATATAAAAACAAAAGGGGGTACTATTTATGGTCTTCTTCTCAACCTTGCAACAACAACGCAACCTGGACTATTGCACGATGCAACAATCTTGTATCTAAACAACCAAACTGAATTGCAAGAGAGCTCTCTATCAGACGACACCCTGTACGTACGACATCCCACAAACGAGTAGAAAGGACGCGCAGCGCCCCAAAATGATGCCACCAGAGTCCCAAACACTGATGCCACAAGAGCCAAAATGCTAGCTCTAAATTAACTGAATTTTTCACTAACCTTACAATTATGAGATGGATATATATACACCTTAACTTAATATATACAAGCAATGCTGCATCAATCAGCTTAGTCATCATATCGCCTTGGGATAACAATGGTTCTTCCTCTTCTAGATTTCTAACACTCCCCACCGAAGAGGCATTGTTGTCGTTACCTTCTGCAAGGTTAGCCAAGCCTTCTCCATGAGGCTGTAACTCAAATGTTTCATCTTGACTATCTGTGTTTTTGCTGATTTCTAAAGCATAGAGTTTTGTATAGTCTCTTTAACTTTCCTCCTGAAGTCTTTACCAGTGCAGACCTAACTAAATTGTCTTTGCCAACAAACAACTCTTCAATTATGCCAAGCTTCCAGCATTGCCTTGGTCTTTCATCCCCAATCATTACCACTTCTCCCACCTTGATACAATTTGCATTGGAGCCCTTTACCTTGCCTGATGGGTAATAATTGAGTTCTGGCAAGTATTCCATCTGCCACCTCTTCCATAAACTGATCTTGTAGCTCTTCAAGGTACCTGAACCGTCTGGTTAACTCTCCTTGAGTGCTCTGGATAGGCTGCAAGTCTTCTGGCACACTGGGGCTTGATGTTAATCGTTTACCACAAAGAAAATGATTTGGGGTCAATGGCTCTGCATCCTGCATACTGTTGTAAACAAAAGTGATAGGCCTACTGTTCACCATTGCTTCTATTCACATAAAACAGTGCAGAATTCTTCTTTGCTCAAATGAGCATTAGCTAAAAGTTTCTTTAAAGGACACTTTACACTTCTCACTAGCCTTTCCCAAAATCCTCCACACCATGGTGCTTCTCAACAAAAACTCCCACTGTACCCCTTGGTGTGAAAAGTAGGATTGGAATCCTTCCTCTTTTAGCAAGGACCAAATTTCTTGGAGTTCCTTTGCAGCCTTTTTGAAGGTTTTTGCATTATCCGATATGATTTTATTTGGGAAACCCCTTCTGTTCACAAACCTTTTGAAGGCCAAAAGAAATACATCACTACTTAGTTGCTTACCAACTCCAAATGGATTGCTCTGGTGGTAGCACAGGTGAAAAGACATATAACCTTTGTTAGACTCCCTCGTCATACACATAGACTGGCCCTGCAAAGTCTACTCCCACTACATCAAATGGGGCAGTATAGACACACCGTTCTCTTGGAAGTGGAGCCACCTTTTCATAATAAGGCTTTGCACTCCAACGCTTGCAACGCACACATTTATGCAAGACCTTTTTACTACTTGTCTAATTTTGGGAATCCAAAAATTGTTGTCTAATCTCTATTATCACTTCTCTAACTCCAGCTGTAACAGCTTATGATGAGTATCCAGGATCAAAAGGCCCACAAAATGCCCCCAGAAGGTAGCAAAATTGGATGTCTTTTCTCCTCTGGAAGCCTAGAAAACTGTAGTCTACCTCCTACTCTCAATAAATCCTGATCCAAAAACACATCCAAACCCTTGAGCGCAGAATGTGTTGGCAGAACCTGTAATGGATGGCTGGTGAGCAATTCTCTCTCTTCACCAAATTTTTCCTTCTGCATATATACCACCCAGTATTTCCTGGCTTGCTGAATCTCATTACTTTTCAGAATTCCTTCCCTTCTTGTTTCTCCCTTAATGTTGTTGGTAAATCTATATACCCATGCTGTCACTCTTAACAATCTTTTCAGACTGCTAATGTCCTCAAGCCTCAATATGGGTCCTGCTGCATAACTTGACAACTGTTCACAGCGCATTTTCACACCTCACTCACCCATGCTTCTTCAGCCTGGCATTCTCCTACAATAGGCTGATTAGAAGGCCAGTTTTCACTTCCAAGTTTTAGCCACTCTGGCCCATTCCACCACAAACTGACTGTGCAAGATCTTTCACTGAAATTCCTCGTGTTGGTAAATCAGCGGGGTTTTGGGTGCCTGGACAATGCTTCCATTGCTTGGGATCTGTGTGCGCTTGAATTTCCTCCACCCTATGCAACAAATGGTTTCCATTTCCTTGCCTGGCTTCTTAACCAGTGCCAAACTATAGTGGAGTCTGTCCAATAATAGCTTGGAATTCAGAGAGGGCCAAAGACTTTTGCACTGTAACTGCGAGCCGACTAGCAATAACTGCACCATCAATTCCAACCTTGGAACAGAAAGCCTTTTCAAGGTGCTACTTGCTCTTGCAGCAACCAACCTGCAACTTACTTCCTTTGCAATGCGCCTCTTATAAATACAAGTTGCATAGGCTTCCTCACTTGCATCACAAAAGATGTGCAGCTCCAAATTGTCTGGACTATTGTTCAACTCTCCAAAGTACCATCTTGGGATTTCAATGTCTCCAAGATGTGCCAATTCTTTGAACCATATTTCCACTTTACCACCATATGATCAGGTAACTCTTGGTCCCAACCAAGTCCAATTTCCCAGAGGCTCTGAAACCAAATTTTTTACTTTATCACAAATGGAGCCAGGAATCCAAGAGGATCAAAGACCTTTGAAGCCAAAACTAAGAGCTGTACGTTTTGTCCACCTTGTCTCATTCTCAGCCAGCTCTACTAAAGATTTCCCGTTGAAGGTAAACAAATCATCATCTTGCTGCCAAACAATGCCTAGCACCTTTGCGTCTATTGCCACAACTCCTTAATACCAGAATCCTCAATACTTTCTGCTGCATCAGGTACTATAGAGGAATGACTCATAAATCTTGTAATTGCGAATGATGGTCTGCCATTTTCTAAGCTCCATGCCAGCCTCCCTCATTATAGCTCTAGCCTCCATGAATATCTGTTTAGCCATTTCTGTATTATCCACGGAACACAGCAAATCATCAACATAAAAATTTTCTTATGTGTTCAATAGTGTTAGGATAGACTTCAGAATATTTCTTAAATGGTACTGCATAGTAGCTGCCAACAGAAATGGACTAGAGCTGAGGCCAAACAACACTGACTTCATTCTATATGCTTGAACCTTAGGTTCATTTCCAACAAGTCTTTCGTATCACCACAGATACCTTACTGCATCTCTGTCCTCTGGTTTTAACTTTATCCGCAAAAAGGCTTGCTTCACATCTGCAGTCAATGCTACTCTACCAAACCTGAATCTCAGTAACAAGGAAATAAATCTGCATTTAAATTTGGCCCAGCATCCAAACAGTCATTCAAGGACACACCACCTTTGTCCTTGGCTGAGCCATCAAAAACTACCCTCAGTTTGGTGGTAGTTTTGTCTCGCCGTACCACTGCATGGTGTGGCAGATAATGTGCCTCCTGGCTCACCAGCTCACCTTGCACCCTTTCAGCATAGCCCTCCTTACATAACTTAGGATGGCCTCATTGTATTCAATTAACAACTCCTCATTTTTTCTTAGCCTGTACAATGAAGTCTCCAACCTCCGATTAGCTAGCTGAAGGTTTGAACGGGTTTTAAGAATCCTTCCATGGTAGGCCAACTCATAGCAACCATCTCTAAACCAAATCCCTTTTTCAAAATTGCTCTAAAACATCATTGTTCACTGTACTTGCCTGTTTGTCCTTTATGCCAATAGATTCAAGTTCCCAAAACGCTTTCAAATGCCTTTCCAGACCATGGCTGTTCTCCTCAATCTTAACAAAAAGAGCCTTAATTCCATTCATTGCAATAACTACCATGTAGCATCCAGCCTAGCTTACTTTCAATAGCTACTGGGCCTCGAGGTGTGCGGACAATATTACCAGTGATGAAGTCCCAATAATAGTCAGCTCCAATCAAAAGACTAATATTTCTGTTCCTTCAAACTTATTATGCCCAAATTAATTCCTTTAACTTGCAATTCTTGGACACATGCCATATCTAAACAAGTAGTGATGGAGCACAAAGTTCCTCAATCTCTACAGCTTGGACTTGATAGGGACTTTGCGGTAACAACCCTTTAACAGAACTTCTACCTTCTTAAATTTGGTTCGGTTTGAACGGAACCCCCAAACCCAGAAATTCTTAAATTTTCCCTCTTAAGTTCTTTAAACTTCAAATTTCTGGAAATTCTGGTCTTAATAAAACTACACTGGCTACACTATCAAACAACACTCTTACAGTAGCTTCTCCCTCATTCCCAATTAATAAGGCTGCAGTTGTTTGCAATAATCCCCCTTTACTTTTACTCCCTTGCATAGCAGTGGCATGTGCCACTGATGTCTCTACTTCTGGGGTAGGCCTACTAGGAGTGTGTTCACACAATAATGGCTGATGCCTACCATGACATTTTTTGCACAAAATTTTAAACTTACAAAACCTTGCTCTGACCTTTCAAAAAACATTAAAACATGCTGTGGACTTAGTTACCCTGTCCTTTCTCTACTCAAAGGGTAATGCCTCAGCCACCTCACATTTATAGACTTGTGGTTGCCTTCGCAAAATATGCATTCCTTGATTCCCTTTAATTTATTCTCAGAGGATGCATGTAGAGCTGACACTGTACCTGGGTTATTCCTTTTTGTGGAAACTTTGGTGCTGTGCTGCCTTTGTCCCCTTGTTTACCATCAGTGTGCAAACTCAATTCCCTCTCGTCTTGCTAATTCTGTGCCTAAAAGACTTAACATCTGCTGAAGGGGAATGTACACATGTTCTGTAGAGTGTCCCCTACTTAATTCAAGCAAAATTGAGCTAGGCAATTTAGACTCCAGTGTAGGAACCAACATTATACCATACCTTTCCATTCCTACACCCAAGTATCCAGGGACCTAGTTCTTATTTCAAATTCATCATATAACTGCCGTAACTCCTTGACACTATTAGGATTAACAGGCGGTATAGCTAAAAGTGCACGGAGGTGGCCTTAATTAAGATTCTCTGGCTTACCAAAACCGTTTCTTTAATATATCCAAGCCACATTATAATTAGCCTCTGTTAATGCTAATCCTGCTATAGTCTTTGCTGCCTCCCCTTCCAAGAGGGACTGCAAATAATTAAACTTCTCCACGGCACTTAACACTTGACTAGAATGAACTGCTGATTGAAAACTGTTCTGCCCATCCTTGCCATTCCTGAATACTCCCAGAAAATGGTTTGAGTACAAGCCTCGGTAATTGAACTACAGATCTGTTAACTTAACTTCACAAACATCATTTGTTGAGTGTTGTGTTTCACTATTAGGACCTGGTCTCTAACTGTACTGAGCTGCTAAACTCTTTTGCTCGGAGGCTACTTTAATTATATCATCAATAATCTCTTCAAAGTAAATTATGTTATTTTCTATTTCATCCTCTTCTATAAGAGCCTCAATTTTAACATTTACCTCACTTAGAGCAACCTTTTAGTTCCTAATATGGAAAGCTGCGCAGTCACTAAGCGTAAATCCTCTTGCTCTATGGCAGAATCTATAGTGGCAATGACCTTTGTAATTAGACCTTGTAGGCGCTTCTCCTTTTTATAAATTTGTTCAATTCAGATGCACTCATCTTCAATGCAAACAACAATTGGGCTCAATGCCAAATCAGCTGAATTGGCAGAAATACTTAACCAAACTGATCAAACGCAAATTTTACTTTCAAATAAACTAATTGCTGGTGGGGTACTAACCAAACACCAGTATGGAATACCAAATTTTCCACCCAGGACCTTAATTCAATAATACCCAAAATTAACCAAACCGGTTAAAATGTAGGCCAAAAACAAACGACAGAAGACTGGCCAAGTTCGCAATTGGGCAACCAAACTTTCTACCCTGGGACCTTAATTCAATAATAACCCAAAATTAACCAAAACCGGTAAAATGTAGGCCAAAAACGACGACAGACGACTGGCCAAGTTTAGCAATTGGCGACCAAACTTCTACCCTGGGACCTTAATTCAATAATAACCCAAAATTAACCAAACCGGTAAAATGTAGGCCAAAACACAACGACAGACGACTGGCCAAGTTTCGCAATTGGGCAACTAAACTTTCTACCCTGGGACCTTAATTCAATAATAACCCAAAATTAACCAAACAGGTAAAATGTAGGCCGAAACAACGACAGACGAGCCAAGTTTAGCAATTGGGCGACCAAAACTTTCTACCTGGGACCTTAATTCAATAATAACCCAAATTTAACCAAAACCGGTCAAATGTAGGCCAAAAAACGACGACAGACGACTGGCCAAGTTTAGCAATTGGGCGACCAAACTTTCTACCTGGGACCTTAATTCAATAATAACCCAAAATTAACCAAACCGGTAAAATGTAGGCCAAAAAGAACGACAGACGACTGGCCAAGTTTCGCAATTGGGCAACTAAACTTCACCCTGGGACCTTAATTCAATAATACTCAACCCGTCTAGGCCTAACTTGGGCTACAATTTGCACAATCAGAACTTTGCCGAAAAATAGTCACTGACTCAGTCTTGGGGGTAGAATCCGGTTCGAAGGACCATGTTATTTATTTATTTGTTGGGTTCAAAATCCAGCTGAGCCGTGAACGGCCAAATTCTAAAGGGCCAGTTCTACCTACAGCCCAAGTTAAGCTAAAATTAAAACTTACGGATTTGAATCCTATTAGGTCCTACCTCAGGGTTGCTGACTCGATGGGCCTACCTTAGACCTTAGTTACATGAATTTAATATAAAAAACAAAAGGGGGTACTATTTATGGTCTTCTTTCTCAACCTGCAACAACAACGCAACCTGGACTATTGCACGATGCAACAATCTTGTATCTAAACAACCAAACTGAATTGCAAGAGAACTCTCTATCAGACCACAACCCTGTAGTACGACATCCCACAAAACGAGTAGAAAGACGCGCAGCGCCCAAAATGATGCCACAGAGTCCCAAACACTGATGCCCAAGAGCCCAAAAATGCTAGCTCTAAATTAAGTGAATTTTTCACTACCTTACAATTATGAGATGGATATATATACATTAACTTAATATATACAAGCAATGCTGCATCATCAGCTTAGTATCATATCGCCTTCGGACAACAATGGTACTCCTCTTCTAGATTTTCTAACATTAACAGCGCCTTTCCGTGGTACCCTGCTCCAGATGTCATCGCATGCAGTTCTCGTCGCAATGTCCGTTCGGAAATTGGTCGCTGGAGAACCTCATTGGTTTCTTGGAGCAATTGTTCTCTGGTTTGAAAACGATTTGCAGTTACTAGACGAGAAACATGGCGGCGGCCCCTATTGTCGAGAATTGTTTTCCGGCCACAGTTACGCCGTCGATTGTCAGTTGATGCGAACTACACCACTCTTTGTAAACTCGCTGGACAGTACGCGTTGACACACCAACAAATTGGGCTACTTCAGACATTTTGTGTCCGTGGGCTCTGCCAAACACGATGGCTCCTTTTGCCACTGAGTAACGTCTGCCTCACGACCCATTTTTGCAGACTATATCCAACACAACACTTTGTTCTCACCACCTCACGAAACAGATCTGATCCTGTGTGCTACGTCACCGCTACTTGTCACTTACCATGCTACATCAGCGCCCTCTGGGTGACCTTGAAACTTCCTACTATCGGTGCTATTAGGGGTGACTAATTTTTGTCCGGTGTGCTTATATATCAGTGGCGATCCGTGACAATTATGCATAGGGAAGCATGCATACCGCTGCATGGTTAATATTTTAAAGACATGGGCTGTACCTGTAAATCAAAATAACTTTTCCGAGGTAGTTTCAGTCGCTTATTCAAATTTGTCACTCA
>JAJOZX010014076.1:55000-77500 GCA_023014485.1 Bathynomus jamesi | reverse complement strand
AGCAATCAAGGTGAATCTTATGCTCGTGTTAGGAGAGGGGGTAGGTTAGGTGGTAGTACAAGATTTGTTAGTAATTTCCTACGTCATTAAATTTCGGCCAATCAGGGTTCATGGGCGTGGTTTTTTACTTGACAAAAAAATGTGTCCGCAAAATTACATATTTACCCACTATTATATAACGTTATCAGATGAACCTTAATTTTGAAGTTTTGTGTTAAGAACTTTATGTTTATGTTTATGTTATGTTATGTTTATGTTTGTGTTGTGATGTCGGTATGATCTTACAATAGATACATGGATGGATAGAGGGTGGTCTCTTTTATCCTATTTCATTTCAGTGTTATATTTCTTGTATAACAAAATTTTTACTACTAGTATTTGATAAAATTAAATAACTTAAGTAATGACGCTCCTGTCCATTTATATACACTCGTGTGTGTATATATAATATATATATAGATATATATATATATATATATATATATATATTATATATATATATATATATATATATATATATAATATATATATATAAAGTTTATAATATAAAAGTTAATTTGACAAGCAATACAAAAATATAATATTCATACCTCTTCTAAGTTCTAACTAGTCCTAACTAAACAGGTAAATCAGGTCTAGGGAGTCAACGCTCAAGTACAGAAGTTAATTAAAAGGCATTTAAAAAAACTATATTTAAGGTTTTTGCTAACATTCCTTCTCACATGACTTAAATGTAGTCTTCGTATATGTGTTGAACATAGATGCGTTGTCACATATCCTTTATGTGATATTTATATGTGATCTACATAAGGAAATAACGTCCAAGAGCAGATTTGAGATCGTTTAAGTGTGTACATCGTGTGTTTCTGTAATTACCTGTCTTTTTGAAACACACTGTATGATGACGCTGTATTAAAGAAACGGGTGGGAGACAAAGTAAGAGAAACAAGGAAAAATAAGATTTCTAAATATCATAACAAATTAATAATTGGTAATATTTTCTTTATTTTATTCATTTCCGTGACTAATAAAATTTTGAAAACAAAACCCAGTCATGATTAATAAGTAATTTTTTTTTTTTATACTTTTAGTTAGATCAGATTTCTAGGTGAACTTTTTTCCGAAAATGTAGGGATGTAGGTAACAAGGAAATCATCGAAGTACTACAATATTTAAAATGTCTGTATGTATGAATATATGCCCAATAATATTAATGAATGACTATTTTCACCATAATGATACATACATACATACATACATGCATACATACATATATACATACATATATACATACATACATACATTAACAATATCTTGTTTCCCAATGTTTTGGGGTGAGAAGGCAGAAATAGTTCGGATGCGAAAGAGAGAAGGTAGTGAAGAAGAAAAAAGATAGCGACTAAAGCGCACCACACATCCGTTCACACGCATCCTGGTGGATCAGCGTCCTCGCCTCCAACAGGGCTAAATTCCACACCTATAAGCAGCAGTTCATACGACGTGCGCAATGGTGTTGCCACGATCCCACGATATATAAAGTGCCCATAAATTCGAGCATCATATCGAATTTCATTGACTACAATTTATACTATGATGCTGAACTTTATATGGACACCCTGTATGCAAACATAAAACTTCGCTGATCGATGGCACTAAGGTTAGATTAGGTTAAATTAGGTTAGGTTAATTAGATAGTTAGATTTATAGATGTATAAATGTCGGTACCTCGCATATGCGGAGATTCGCGCGCGCGCGCGCACACACACACACACACGCAGTGTGTGTGTTCCACGCAACAGTTAATAATTACAATTGCTTTTTACGATTCACGACTTACACCTTATCACCAAGATTATATATATATATATATATATTATATATGGTGTGTGTGGTGTGTGTGTGTGTGCGTGTGTGTGTATTCAATACAGGTTTATTTTAATATTTCATTTCCTTTAACATATATAATGATGGAGATAAACGAAGATATTGCAACCAACGTTCGTGGCTCAGTGGGTATAAGCAAAGTAAAGACACGGAGATCGGGGTTCGAATCTGAATGATGCTGGTAATAATAACGCAGGAGTTAAAGCATGGGCCGCATAAATTGGCCTGAGCACTGTGCTAGTTCTGGCCTTTCCTACTGATTTATTAATATTATTATGATTATTAGGGTGATTTTACATATATATATAATCCTGCTGATAAGGGTACCTCGTGAATAGAAAATTCACGTCGTATTAATATATAATATAAAATCATAATTAATAATTTTAATACCGAAGCCCTAACTTTCATAACTAAAATATATAATATATATATATATAATATAATAATATATATATAATCCATTATACTTATCTCAGTTCGAGATATTTTTATATTGAAACCGAAAATATAAAAAGATTTTATATGAAATTTTATATAAAATATTTTATATTTATATATATCGAATTAAGCTGTATCGTGGACTCGGTTTAGATTTCCTGAAAAAAAAAAAAAAGAAAATTGTATCGGAGAAAATTTTGCACAAAGAAAGATGGGGATTTTCTCTTTTGACTGTATATATATATATATATATATATATATATATATATATATATATATAGGGTGAACCAAATGTAGGTGGACAGTAAATGATAACGTTTATTTTGAGAATACATATTTAATTTTTTTGTATACTATAATACAAAATAAAATTTAAATAAATTTAGTTATAATATTTAATATAATAAAACACAAACACCATAGTTATAATGAACACCATAGTTATAATATAATATAACACAAACCGTATTCAACCTACTGTCCACCTACTTTTGGTTCACCGTGTATATATATATATATATTGTTTCATAAGTTCAGTCTCGTATGAAAATTTATTTTAAATTAAATTTCCAAAAGGAATATATTAGAACTAAAAAAAAAATAATGTTCAAATTGATGTCTTGTTTTGGGACCTTTTTTTTTTCTTGTTGCAGGTAGAATAACACTCAATGGCTAAGATGGAAGTGAGTCCACTCCTGAGGAAAAGGCCTCGGAGGTCTTTTCCTCATGAGTGTAACTCATTAAATAACTCATTAATCATTAAACATAAAACTTCCATATTAGGCATTGCGTGTTATGCTACCTACATTCACCCCAAAAAAGGGTCCCAAAACAAGACTTATGGGAGAAACTGTATATATATATATATATATATATATTATATATAACAGTATATATAATATTATACAGAGTCATGTAAGAAGTAAATAGACAGCCCAGATTTTGCTGTAACAATTTTATTTGAAAATTAGAGTACCAATAAATTTTAATTTTTGAACAATTAAGGTTTAGCTATTAATACTTTGTTGACATTCCTTTAGCTGCTTTAAGAGCAGCAACTTGCCTAGGCATAGAATTAATGAGTTCGGAAATTGTAGCTTGAGGTATTTCTAACCATGTTTGGCGTAAAGATTCAACAATTCTGATCGTGTTGGGTTTTTTGGGCTTTTACGTAAAGTCTTGTCTAGTATTGCCCACACGTGTTCTATGGGGTTCATGTCAGGGGACTGACTCGGCCAAGGAAGTCGTTTGATACCATTTCGCTCCTCCCATTCTTTCGTCTTTTTGCAGTGTGGCATGGGGCTCCATCTTCCATGAACAGGCAGCTGTCTTTTTCAATTTGACCACTTGAGAATATTGGCATAAGTCCTTCTTCAAGGATAGAAATGTAAGAAACGAATATTAGTCATAATAATGGCAAAAAATTTGGATGCATACATTTTACCATAAAATTAAGGGTGTCTATTTACTTCTTGCATGTCTCTGTATATTTGAGGGCACGAACGGAGTTTCTCTTAAGTCATTAAAAAGTGAGATACTGCCTAATCTAGCCTAACTTAACCTAATCTAATCAAACTTTAACTAACCTAACCTACTGTAACCTAATATAATCGGGATGACCATAACTTTCTTCGACAGTAAAAACGTTTTCAGATTTCTTTATAGACATTTTTTAACGTTGTGAGGTACCAAAATTGTTACTTCTCAAAAAACATCCTCCACTACATCTGTGAATTATCATACACTCGACCTCACTTATGCCCAATTACCTACGTGCACACACACACACACACACACACACACACACACACAAACACGTATTGTAATGGCTTACCAAATGTATGCAAAGCCACTGAAAAACTTATACAATAAGCTGACGTCATAGGCTTTATAATGATAATGATAATCTTTCTTAATGGGATATAAATCCAGTAAAAACGTACAATATAAACAAATATTATATGCAATTACTGTTATTGAATTTCACTGTAAATTATAATGTAAAAAAAAAATATGTAAAATATATTTACATAATAGAAATTTCCATCGGGAATAAAAGCGTATACAATTTTTTTTTAGATAAGACCATTATTAATTCGAAATCCAAATTGAATTTTGATTTACTGCGCCAAAGATATTTATTAAACGTCTGAGAATGCATTTTCATTTTTTAATAATTTATTGAATTATTTAATAATAAATTTTATTAGGTCGTAAAAAATATGACTTAGGAAAAGGTATATTATTATTATTATTATTTCAAAATGTGTTTTCGTTATAAACAGTGTATAATTGGGAGTGTTTTATTTATATTGCGTTTGCATTATGCTTGTTTGTATGGCCCATTGCACGCTCGTGTCTCAGTGGGTAACAGTGATTGAGGTCGGGGGTTCGAATGTTAATAGCGCTAGTAAAAATAATCCGGGAGTTAGAGGAGTGGGCCGCATTCGTCTGGCATGAACGCAGTGCCACTTTCTCACCAGACTGAGTGATTATTATGCTTGCAAGCGAGATTCTGTTTACCGACGTATTAAATTCTGTTTTACGTAAAGTATGTAATTTAACAATTAATTATAATAATTAAATTAAAAATTCACGCTTTTTAAAATATTTTTATCAGATAATTAAATAATATATAAAATTCGCCACGCGACCTTTAAAAATATTGCATAATTATCGAAATTATGGAAATACCGAACTATCGAATTACAAAATTATCGTAGAGCGGATTTTCAAACCTTCAAAATGGCCCCTTCGCTAATCGGTGAAACATAAGCCATTTCCTCTTAATTTTTATCGTTACTTTCTTCGCGTGTTCCGCCCTTATTTTTCACCAATTTTACCCTCTTTTACCCTCTTCATTTCCCCTTTCTTTTCTTATCGTCGCTCGCACACTTCCCCTTTAATTCGGGGTGCAAACTTTCCCCCTTCTCATCTATGGCACTCTAAGCCCATAAAGAAAGGCACCGAGAGGGCCAAGGGGGACTGAGGAAAGTGCCACGTTGGATGAACAGCGGAAAGGGAAAGAAAATTGGGCTGCAGACGCACTTCTCTTCCGTGCAGCATCTCCGTTCGTCTTTATTGACGTCTGTTTTTTTCAAGTATACGTTGTATTTGTGACGTAAGACAACCAAATTCCCTTGACCATTCCCTTCTATTTTCATATTCACAGGGACGTCCGCGCGTGTGTGTATATATATATATGGTTTGAAATTTCACAATTAAACACGTGAAATGAATGAATGATGTAAACCCACAAGGAAAAAAGAAAAATTATTCCAAGGCCTTTCGTGTATTCAGAAGTACACCTCGTCAGGGTACTTGGAATAATTTTTTTCCTTGTGGGTTTACATTATATATATAATATTTATTATATATATAACTCTCTTGTACAACTGCACTTATAAAGAATTTTGATTCGGAATGGCGTTTCTCTTTCAATAAGTAAAAAGAGAGAGAGAGAGAGAGAGAGAGAGAGAGAGAGAGAGAGAGAGAAGAAAGCAAATCCGATTTGAGCTGTAAAAACATCAAGAAATATTTCGGTCACACGAAGGAAGTCTTCACTGACATCCAATCGCTAACGAAACTTAGTCTCACTCAAACGAGGCAAGTTTTACCGCATCGGATGTTAACGCGATTATGCAAATAGCTGAAATTGTAACTGCGCCGTTGCGGTGTAGTACTTGCGGTGCGGAGGAATTTGTATTTGCAGGACGGGATACTGGGACGGGATACTACTGAATTTCTTTCTGTATCTACAAAAAGCGATTAGGTGATCCCCTCATTGTGTACAAAATCCGAGACGATGGAACAGTTTAATATACTTGTTATTAATGTATTATTTAATAATATATTAATTATATTATCGTACGGTGTATGTATATAAGAAAGTGGTTGGTAGATAAATGGGTACCCTAGGTGGCCTAGTGGTTAAGACGCTGGGCTGCTGATGGGGCGTGGTTCGGATTGAAAAGCTTGACCTTCGTCAGAATGAACATTTCGGGCGGAAGCTAACCAAAGGTTATATATATATATATATATATATATATGGGATGAATTTCACAATTAAACACGTGAAATGAATGAATGATGCAAACCCACAAGGAAAAAGAAGAACGATTCCAAGACCTTTCGTGTATTCAGAGCTACACCTCGTCAGGGAATGACGTCATTCCCTGACGAGGTGTAACTCTGAATACACGAAAGGCCTTGGAATCGTTTTTATTTTTTCTTGTGAGTTTGCATCATATATATATATATATATATATATATATATATATATATATATAATATATATATATACGTGAAGCTCCTTGAAAATCTCCAGAGCTAAAAATTACCTGCTCTAGTTTAGATCTCTAGAACAAAATAATACAGGGTGATTTTTTTTATTCGAGAACTTTTGATAATAGCTTTTATGATTTCATGGTTCTCAAATAAAAAATAAAAAATCACCCTGTATATCAGGAACCACATTCCTGTTCACTAAAAGGAAAAGATCATTTTCAAATTTTTTTTCTTTAAGGTAAAAACATCCGTCCCTCTTCTTACCCCCTCACCCCCTACCCCTCACCCCTTTAACAAAAGGAAGGAGACAAAATTAAATCTTTTTTATACAAATTTATAAACTCGAACTGGAATTTACGGGTATTTTTTTTAAACAAAATGTTTAAATAAACTTTTCGATGTTTTAATTCTTAAGAACAAAAATTGTTGACTTCATGCGAAAGCTTTAATCTTGTTTAATGTACGAGTATTTTAAGTACAATAACCTTACTTATTAATTCTGAGAGGAATGAGGCAGTAACGTGAAATACTAAGGATCGTCTTGCGACTCACGACTGACGAATTGGGTCGTGACGACTCGAGTCGCCTGTGAATTTACATTGAAACTGCAGCAACCACAACGCGAATCGCATCTAAAATTTAACGCGCGCGTATGTACGATACGATATATTTTTGTTGCAGGAATTTTTCTTGTATTACAGTTTATCGTAAATATATACCATAATTCAAAGAAAAAAATACAGCTATTTTTTTATATTTATTATTTTCTAATTTTATTTTTTGTAAAAGCTTAAAAAAAAACTTGCATTGATTTATATCTGTGAATTCAAAATTATTTCACACGCGCACACACACACACACACACGCATAGGTAGATAGATAGAGAGATAGATGGAATTTGAATTTGATAACACAATTTAAGACGTTTAAACAAAAATAATGCAGATTCCGTTATTGGTATTAGATCGGTATTATTCGGTATTATTGGTATTATTCGGTATTAAACTTTCGGGACTAAAATTTAAAACTGCTTATTGAAACATCACAATAATCTCAAGACAGGATCACGAGTTCGACCTGTCCGTGAGAAGGGACTTGCTCGCAAAAAACCGATACAAGTGTAGGTTTACAAATGTATAAATATGTGTGTGTGTGTGTGTGTGTGTGTGTGTGTGTGTGTTTAGAAGGTTTTTATTATGGTAATTAATATTATAGTTTACAAAACATCTTCCTACGTGCTCTGGGTATAGTTTGTGAAAGGCTGGAGTGGGTATACTACTAAATAAAAAGCATTTTATGAACCTGACCTACATTTTACGGTTGACTTACGTATAATGAAATAAATTAGGAGTGATTTAGCGGCTTCGATTATAAATTGAAAAGAGAGGTAGATGTTGAAATGTATTTTACACTGCAAAGGATGGAAAGTATATAAAAGTTAAACCCAATTTTACGCCTACTTTAAACCCAATTACGCGAAGCAAAAAGGAGTTTGGAAGAAAAAAATATTGAAATTCCGAGTGATCGAAACGTCAAAAATCAAATTAATTTAGTCTAACCCAAAAAAAATACAAAGAAGTAACCAAGAATCAGTCAACCAGTTATCGCCTTTATGCACTCTGTTTTTACGACGTAAATTTTAATGGTCACGTTTTTCAGGTGTTTAAAGTCTAAATTTTTATTTTTATTTTTTTTTTAATAGTTACCCCCATTTCACCTCTGATGAATGCAATTTTTTGTTTTTAATGGGGGCACTAAAACTAAACGAATTTTAGTCTTAAATAAGGTAAAATAAACTTTCTTTGTTCAAAAATTTTTATTCTCGCTTATCTGATAATAAATTAATAGAATAGTTACCCATGAATTTTATATACGTTTTTGTAAAGGTTACTTTGCTGTTGGATGTTATTTACAATGTCTTTCACTCTTAAAGTAATTTTATATTCATATACTATCTTTAATAACTTTTAAGAAATAGTTGTTATATACGGGGTAGTCCATTTAAAGTCTAACATTACGGAAATAAATTTTAGTCAATAAAGCGTTTCTTAGGATACTGGACTTTATGGACACACTGTATTTCACGCGTCTGGAGATGTTTACACGCATTTATGAGCGGGGTGTGCTTTCCATATATCTACGTCGCTTCTATACGGTATCGTGCATGTACGATAATTCATAACAAAAGGTTTAGGGTTACCGTATGGGTATGTAATAAATTACTCGAGACGTCTCACGCACCCTCTCACTTTAGATAAGGGAACCCACAACTGTACAAGGCTCAGTACTTTTTAAACACACCTTACGTACGATATAATCAGTTTTCTTATATATGATAATTCGATAAAGAATTTTTGCACACTTATCCTTTATATGTAATTTTGAACATTAAATTTGTTTCATTGCTCATAATAATGCCCACCTCCAAGTATACGATAATTAACGCACGCATTAATTATAGACAAGCGGATATTTACGTCCGTATGATGCGCGCATATACGATATTACTGTATAAAATTATCAATACACATATATATATATATACGTATGTTGGCCCCTGAATTCATGAAATTGCAATGAAATAATGAAGAAAAATTTCCTAAAAGCAATTAAAAATATTAAGTTGTAAATTTTAATGAGATTTCTAATGGCATCTCATGACTTCATAACTGAGTACAAGTCTACCCCGAGTTGTTGTTGTTGTTGAACAGTTACATAAAATGAAGGGTATATAAACTGCTCTTTTTCCTGCTCTTTCGTTAACGGTATTTTAACTTTGTTTTTAAAGACATTTATGCTTAAAATATTTATATATATATATATATATCGTAAAGAACGACGCTTGTATAGGAGATATTCCGCGCAAGACGAGAGAGAGAAAACGGAACAAATGAAAAAATGAGGTAACCACCTGGGAATCGAACCCGGGATCTTCCGATTGCCGGTCAGACGCGATACCATTACACCATGGACCTCACTCTTCCAAATGCCGTAATTCTTCTACATACTCGCAGAAACCAATGCCCCAAGGGGGCACCTCCCGCATGCCGTAACATTATATACATTCAACTGCAAAGAACACGCAGTATAAATAACGTAAAGAACGACGCTTGTATAGGAGATATTCCGCGCAAGACGAGAGAGAGAAAACGGAACAAATGAAAAAATGAGGTAACCACCTGGGAATCGAACCCGGGATCTTCCGATTGCCGGTCAGACGCGATACCATTACACCATGGACCTCACTCTTCCAAATGCCGTAATTCTTCTACATACTCGCAGAAACCAATGCCCCAAGGGGGCACCTCCCGCATGCCGTAACATTATATACATTCAACTGCAAAGAACACGCAGTATAAATAACGTAAAGAACGACGCTTGTATAGGAGATATTCCGCGCAAGACGAGAGAGAGAAAACGGAACAAATGAAAAAATGAGGTAACCACCTGGGAATCGAACCCGGGATCTTCCGATTGCCGGTCAGACGCGATACCATTACACCACATATATATATATATATATATATATATATATATATACAGGGTGTCCCGTAAGTCTGGACCCATAGGGCAAAATTAATAAAATTATAAAATAGTCCAAAATTTATTACATAATCTGTTCAAAGTGTCCGCCGTTGTGTCGCACACATAGTTGAAGACGCAATCTCCACTGCGACAGCACTTTCTGAATCACAGTCGCAGAAATTTCTTGACACGCCTCCACAATGCGTGCCTTAAGGTGGAAAATGTTCTGCATTTTGACCTCGTACACTTTGGCTTTCAAGTGGCCCCACAAATAAAAATCCAGCGGAGTAAGATCAGGGCTCCTTGGTGGAAACTCAACATGTCCTCGTCGTCCAATCCAGTGTTCTGGAAACTGTGTGGTAAGGTAATTTCTAACCGTCGTGGCGTAATGCGGAGGGGCGCCATCCTGCTGAAACCACTCCGGGTAGTCGCCTGCTGGGTTCAACATGCTTGGAAATGCTTCCTCCTGCAACATCTTGAGGTACGTGTCACCGGTTACCGTCACGTCAAAGAAGAAGGGACCAACGATTCTGTCTTTCCATATCCCACACCAAACCATGAGGCGTTGGGCACCTTGTTCCTTGGAAGGATCAAACCAATGAGGATTTGTTGGTGACCAGTATCGAGTGTTCTGACGGTTGACTTCCCCAGAAACATAAAAGTTCGCTTCATCAGAGAACAGAATTTTTTATGGGAACGTCTCATCACTCACGCATTGTTCTTCTGCCCATTCGCAAAACTGAACTCGCCTATCAGGATCATCTTCACTTAAACGCTGATGGAGTTGCAGTTTGTATGGATGCCAGTGATGAAGTTTCAAGATGCGGTGGATGCTGCTCTTGGAGATCCCAGTTTCGCTGGCATGCATCGAAGTGACTTCTTGGGACTGACAGCGAAGCTAGCCAACACATTGGTACTGGTTTCGTCTTCCGTAACAGTCCTTGAAGGTCCTCTGCGAGGCTTGTCAGCTACGGATCCAGTTTCCTTAAATTTGGCTATCAACTTGCCAACACATCTGTGTGTGATTGGTGCGCGGTCTGGATGCATATTGTTGAATTCTTCGGCCACTTCCCGGTGACTGCGGGTCCCGACCAGCAAAATAACTTGAACTCTCTCCTCTCTAGTCAGTGACATGGTTTACCTGCAACATAATAACAAAATATATTATAAATCCCTATGGGTCCAGACTTACGGGACACCCTGTATATATATATATTATATATATATATATATATACAGTGGTGTAGTGCTAAATAAAGAAGTGAGGGAACGCATTTTGAAAGTGTTACTCAGATGCGGGGGGACAATGGCGAGTGCGGCGAGCCCATACAGCTGGGGGTCCGGGGCACTGTAAGCTCCCCGGGAAATCTTTTGAAATCTGACCAATTTCAGGAATATTTTGAGGTCATATGCACTGGATATTAGGATATATTCCAAGGTTGAAGATGCAGTATTTCCAGTGTCATTAGATATATGACATCCAGTACGACCAATAAAAATAGCTAACAACTGGAATGATTAACTAAAAAAAAGTTAACAACTGGTACGCCGTGGTGACTGTTTCACCAGATCTTTATAGGCTAGCATTGCCTCAGTCGAAGCTAAAAGAAATGAAGCAGTTAATGATTCTTTCTCATATTTCTTCTAGGGTGGGAATTAAAATTTCATGACGTTACAGATTTGTAAGTTCGGATTTATTTGAAATAGTGAGGGAACGCCGTTCCGTCTACCAAAAAAAGTAAGGGAACGCCGTTCCCACGCGTTCCCACAGCACTACACCACTGTGTGTATATATATATATATATATATATATATATATATATATATATATAAAGACTATAAAATCCCTCTACGACCACGCTTCGAAGACCACGTAAAGGGGATAGTCATGTACTAATAAGTTAATTTCTAGGTAAAAAATTTCAGATAACTCATTTGCCAAAATTAATATCGTGAAAAAAACAAAAAGTTTAATTAAAGGGGATTTATGTCCTCGTCCCTTTCATTTGAGAAATTTCCCCTCGGAGTAAAAACATTTTACCCTCAGTCTCCAAATTACGAAAGGAAAGGAAATCAGTGAGTTATATTATATATATATATATATATATATATATATTATATATATATATATATATACACTGTGTATATGTATTATATTCATCTTATTTCTTGTCTTATGATCTTATGGTGATTTCGAACGACGGTTCAAGATCGACCTGCGCTCGACCCCTCTGCAGCATCTCGCCTCATTTTTACAGGATTTGGTGAAGAGAATTGATTTCCGTTCTTCTCCTGCGGCTCGTAGCCAGCCATACACACACACACACACACACATATATATATATATATATATGATGAAAATAACCACGAAGGAAAAAGAAAACACGAAATGGTGCTCAAGCGCTTTCGTCTAATAACATCCTCAGGAACACTGTGTTCCTGAGAATGTCATTCTTTTTCCTTCGTGATTATCTTCATATATACATATATATATATATATATATGCAATAAAATCACAGAACAATACATGATATTTTTAATAAGCAAACAACCACAGGGAAAAGGAAAGGAACACGAAATCCAAGCGCTTTCGTGATATGTTCACATCTTCATTTCTTTCTTGTCCCTGAAGATGTGAATATATCACGAAAGCGCTCGGATTTCGTGTTTCCTTTTCCTTTTCCCTGTGGTTGTTTGCTTATATATATATATTATATATATATATATATATGACATTATTTGGTGAAGAATTACAAAGAGAGACTATAAATAATTCTGATTTCAAATCAAACGCTATAACACAAGCTAAAGGACAACTAAAATCACATTTGGTAGCGGATCCAGACAAATAGAACGCCACACTGATTAAAAAATATAATAGAGAAAAAATCTACGACGTTTTGGAGACACGGAAAAGATTCGCTGAGAAACCAACCTGGATTCCGATTAGAAAGATCGTGTTTATAACAATCAAGAAAACACTTTAGGAATATCAGCGATGCAGTTGAAAACAATGTTAATTATAATTTAATATACGCAGACTTTGTAAAGGCATTCGATAAATGTGATTATCGTATAATAGTACCTAAAATGAAACATATACTGTATGTAGGTATTATAGAAGAGAAGAGGGATTTATAACTTCTTCAGAGAGCGCCAGCGAATGGTTACAGTCCAAGGAATATTATTAGCAGAATTAGAGACACGTAGGTTTGTACCACAAGGGACAGTTTTAGTTCCACTACTATTTATAATCGTGTTAACCGATATAGACAGTGAATTAAATATTAATAGTACATTAACATCCTTTTACGGAAGATATAGAGAATCCTTACAAACGGACCCAAACAAAATATGCAGGTTTTCAAAGAACAACATAAAGTTTAATATCGAAATCTTTCAGCTTTTAAGATATGGAAGAAATTACGAAATAAGGCTACGGATTACTATGGCCCAAATATATAAGAAATTCATAGAAACTAAAGCAAAAGGTTTGGGAGTTATAATAACTGATGATGCGAAATTTTATCACACTAAAACTATAATAATATAGGCATGGAAAATAATAGAAAAAATAGTATGTCTACCTAACCTCAAATTAAACCCTATAACCATCCAAAAGACAATGAAACATAGGAAAAACAGAAGACTAGACCCCTGGCTCAGGACAGTCTCAGATGAGTCGGGTGTACCTGGCCATGTGAAATGGAGAGCTCGAAAAAGCATATTCTCTCCTTCACCCAACCTCTGTGGGAGGAGCGATCGGCACGCCGAACTCATGCAAGGTGTATGTATATATATATATATATGTGTGTGTGTGTGTGTGTGTGTGTGTGTGTTTAAAATTGGCATAAAATACACAAAAATGCTTGTCTGGATGCCTTCATCTACACCAAAAACATATAATTATGCATATGCTTGCACACAGTCACGCACGCAAACATAGTCATACACGCGCGTGCAGAGCACCCCAACGATCCCATGGACCAAACCTTCTTTGCACTGTGTTCCGTGCTTTCCCTTATTTACATTTAGATATATGGAATAACGAGCAATTCTCGCGTCCTGGGAAATGTTTATTTCTACCTGGATTCCTTCGAAAGAGTAACTTACTAAGATACCTCGAAGGCTGTATACGATTCACCCCCCTCCTTCTCCTAAGATCTTCCATGTTTTAAGGTCTTTCTAAGGTTCTGTTAAGGTCTTTCTAAGGCTCTGTCTTAAGATCTCTCTGAGGTTCTGTCCTAAGCTCTCTCTCAGGTTTTGTTTTAAAGTGTTTCTAATGGTCTCCTTATAATAAGCTAGACCCTGGAATGAACCTTTTCATGGATCTCCTTAAATCTATGATATGATTATGGACCTGTAAATACATAAAGGTTCTGAACCTCCAAGATTATGATTCCCGCTGATTATGGAAGGTTTAATGGAACAGCAATTTCGTTCGTTATAAATTGGTTTAAAAGCTCAGTAAAAACGGCTAGTGAGGAACGTGCGTACCGTCAATATTTATTTCAGGAATAAATTTAAATGGTTCCCAGTAACAAAAAAAAAAAAAAAAGGTGTAAAAGTTAATTTTACAGTACCAAAAATATACATTAAAATATTTGTTCATTTGGATTGTAATATTTTTTTTACAGATGAAATTGGCGCTTGGCTGATAATGAGGTAGTGAAGGTAGTGAGGTAGTGGAGCAAAACGTTATTTAAAATTCAAGTTATGCGAGTAAATTATTTCAAGTAAATAATTACACACTAGTAATACAGGGAGAGAGAGAGAGAGAGAGAGAGAGAGAGAGAGAGAGAGAGAGAGAGAGAGAGAGAGAGAATTGATGATTATTGGAAGAGAAATAGATGGTAATTTGTTTTTAGAATTTGTGTTACAATCTCTCTCTCTCTCTCTCTCTCTCTCTCTCTCTCTCTCTCTCTCTCTCTCTCTCTCTCTCTCTCTCTCTCTTAGTTAGGTCAATAAATCCATCCAAAAAATGCCACACCTTAGGACTAATGTTTATTGGAATGAGAACAGAGTCAGACGAAAAGAAATAACAAAATTTATTCTTTGAGATAAATGGGGTTATTGTATTTTTTTAAATTAAGATGAACGGCTCCTGCTAATAGGATTTATAATTCACTCACTTCATACCTGACAATAATTAACGTAGCTACAGGTAAATTATTATATTTAATATGTTAACATATATATGATTAAATTTGCTGACATCCACAGTCAGATATGTCATAGATGACTATAGAAAGATAGTATAGTATACGAAGGGTTGACAAAAATAAATAGACACCTTCCGTTTTTTTCCATAGGTTTTTATAATAAAAAGGTCAATAATCGATTTATTGAATGAATATATTTAAAATCGTGCTGCTTTCCCCTTTCCAGTATGTAAAGGTGACATACGTTCTGGCATTCTACTGATGAGCTTTAAAGCCATTTGTTCTCGACGACAATCGTCGTAGTGTCTATTAAGTTTTGTCAAACCTATGTAGGACTGCAGATACCTAATTGTAGATATAATGCAGTAAGTTAAAGTCTTCAGTAAACATGTTTGCTGTTACTAAATTTGTTTTCAGTAAATATGATCTCTTAACCTCATAACCCATAACCTCATTTGAACCAACCTTGTCCTATCCAGAACAATAGTGATTATTATTGGGGTTGTTTAACCTCCCTTATAGCGTGTATAAAGGTCATGTGACGGAGGAGACCTGCAGCTTTACGTGGGATTCCAACGACTACCCCACCAAGGGTGAGGGCCCAGAGAAGCACCTCAGTCGCTGAAATCTCAAGTCCTATCCGCGAGTCGAACCTAGGACCTTCAGAAATTATCAAACCGAATTTCTACCACTAAGTTACCCTGACGAGTTATCACTATCAGTGTGCCACCCCCTCTGCTTAACAACAATCCACTATAATCCACAGTATATTTCGTACAAACTCTAATCATAGTCAACAGAGAGTGGCCATAGTTCAGCGGGTCGGGGGTTCGACTCCCTATGGTGCTGATTAATAATAAATAACACCGGAGTTAGAGTAATGGGCCGCATCAGTTGACCTGAGCGCTGTGCCAGTTTCTCTCCCTCCTGAATTATTATTATCAACGCCGTTTCCCTATAAACGAACTTAGGACACTAAGGTCTGGGGATCGATTCCCGATAGTGCTGGTAATAATAATTCAAGAGTTAGAGAAATGGGCCTCATTAGTTGGCCTAAGCAATGTACCACTTTCTGACCCTCCTGAATAATTGTTTATAATCAACAGCGTTCATTTGTAAACAAACTTTTACAGAGCAGGAACGACTGTTAAATTTTAACTAAAATTTTAACTAGAATTTTAACTTTTAACTAAAATTTTAACTTTTAACTAAAATTTTAACTTTTAACTAAAGTACATTTTTAAAATGTAATTTCAAATTTCAAATTTCTTTAGTTCACCATTGATAAAATTGGATTTTTGATATTTAATGTAATTTCCAAATTTCAAATATAAAGTAGATGTAATCTTAGAAAAAGTGGATTACATTTTGTTAACTTTTAAAATAAATAAATATAAAAATTATTCGAAATTATATTAAAAATATATCTTTATAAGGGGCAAAGAGGGTGGTGGGGTGGGGGGGGATTATAAACCGGATTTAAATTTTGCAGTGGCTGAGTTTTATATTAAAAAAAGTATATAAATTGAAAGGGAAATTCAACGAAATAGATTTTCTAACAAATAATAATAAAACTTAATTTGTTTTTCAAATAAAAATTAAAAATATATAATTTGTTTTCATTTAATTTTGATAAATTAATTGGTATCCTTGTTTATAAATTATCATAATTTAATACGTAGGATTTAAAGTCATATTCGCTGTCAAAAGGAAAATTTGGATTAATTACGAATAATAAAAGTTAAATTTAAACTGCGTACATCTACAGTACGTTCTCTTCGCGTCTGCTGTAATTATTTCAGCTTTTCCTATACCTCACATTGAATAATTTCCATAAGAGAAAGCACACAACCCGCTCCATGCCGTACGCTATATATATATATATATATATATAAAATTCCATTATTCCTCTAAACATCTCCAGCCCCCCCCAACCCCACCCCATCTCGAAAAAAAGAACCCTTCGTTGCGCAAGACAAAATTTAATTTTTCTTCCCAAAAGTAACGAAGCGTTTGAGTTCAAAATGAAAGTTGAACTATTAGAATAAATTGAACGCTGCGGACATGGTTGGAAACCATTATTTTTTTTTTTTTTAATATTTAATATTTTCGACGTTCGAAGTATTTCCACTTTTATTAATGCCAGACGAGGTATTTCGTATCTGACCCACGAATCGGCACAAGAAATGATGCCAAAGGTTGAATGAAATATTTTCGCCTTGTCTTTCGGTTCCGTTCAGTGATTTCGGAGAAGGGTGCCGGAGTGCCAAGGCCATTTCGG
Source organism: Bathynomus jamesi (assembly GCA_023014485.1). NCBI lineage: Eukaryota > Metazoa > Arthropoda > Malacostraca > Isopoda > Cirolanidae > Bathynomus > Bathynomus jamesi. Next base: position 59,920 of record JAJOZX010014076.1, on the reverse strand, counting down.
GCGGTGGTCTTTCATTTTTAAGAGTAACTATGAGCACAAACATGTATTGTACACGTACTCTGAACCCAAACGGTACTACATGTACATCATCTTGCAGTACATTCATTACATTCCTCGTTTTAGTTAATTTTCCTTGTCAATTTTCTTACCTCCTGTTTCACTACGTGAGTAAATGTCCACCATTTGGTCTCTTTCAGGACACAACAGCATTGAAGAACTGTTCTTTTAGAAAGTCTTTCCAAAATGTAAAATGGATTTACGAATGTCTTTATTTCATTTCTAAACTGATTCTACGCATGAGCTTCAATTTAATGTAGGTTAATTTATATCATTCTCATACACAGGGTGTCCCAAAATGAAAAGGAAAACCCTAAACATTGTTATTTTATTTTTACAGGTATCGAAGAGATTTAAAAAAAAAAGAATTTTGAATTCTCTTAACAGTTGTTTACATTTATATATATATTACCCTCTTTTCTTCCTTATCTCTTCAATTCTCTTTTCTTTCTTTATGCACGCCTCTTCCGTTTTCTGAATTTGGCACTAGCGTGCCATTTCTCAAAGCTTTTACGCTTATCTCCATCAGCAGATTTAATGATGTTCACTTCTTTGATTCCATTTTCTGAATAGTTAATTTTATACACTTTCTAAAATTGTCTCTTGCGCTGCGCGCGACCCTTTAAAATCTCCGCAGTATAATGGCATTTAACGCAAATATTAATGAAATGAAAAGGTTTAAAAACTTGCTTTGTATTCGACTCTTTGGACATAACCGTCAAATTTACATACCGAAGCTTACGTTAAATGATGACTTTTGGTTATGAAGTACTGAATAAAACTTTTTTTTCTGTAGGGCGAGATTATTACCTTATAAAATATCAGGTCCTCTGTAAAATTTTAAAATTTAATTTGGTTCGATATAAAATTTTGTCCGTTTAAAGAAGCGTCTTAAAGAGTAAATTTAATCTTCTTTTTTTTTTCTGTAAAACTATCTGTAATGTTTTATAATAATATAATAATAATAATAATATAATAATAATAATAATAATATAATAAGCTAACAATATTAACCTAACACCAGAATAAATTTGCATATGAGCCTCTGCGATATATATATATATATATTGTGACTTTTCGAGTATTATTTGCCAAGTGAACAACAGTCAACCCTACCTCACAACCTGTCAAATTTCATCCTTTCAGATATGAATAAGAAAAGTTAAAAAAATTTTGGAACTCGGAGAAATTTCTAGAAATCGTTTTCAAAGAGTGGTCCAAAATTTGTTTGTCCGCCCGAATTGAATAAACAATCGTCAATAGAGCAAACATGACTTACAATGGATGGCGAGACTGCAACTTATTTATGTGAAATGACGTGAAAATACTCTATTGTAGTGCGCGCGCATTATATACTGTTTTGTATATTGTATGCGTGTATGTATAAAATTTATAAAGTGGCGTTTAATATCCATCGTGTATATATACATGCATGTGACCTTACTGTTACATAAATGGCATTACTTTTGAGTGCAGAGAGAGAGAGAGAGAGAGAGAGAAGAGAGAGAAGAGAGAGAGAGAGAGAAGAGAGGAGAGAGAGAGAGATTCCGTAACATCTAAATAAAATTCTATGGCAGTTTCCTATTCGCATAACGACAGAATGAGTAGATTCATGCCTTCATACGCCATAAACCATAAATAAAGCTGAATAAGTCTTTCACCGAAGCATTTTCACCGCTTTCCTTTTGCATGCAATATATCAGCCAAAATTTGGAAGAGCGAAGCATCGAATCGAGCCAGGGCGATAAGCTTCATAGATTATGCTGAGTCATAAAATAGAGAGAATCAGTCAAACGCGAGACTCCAGTTTTCCTTTCAGCCTGAATTATCTCGCTAATAGTCTTTCTAAAGGGGAAAGAGAATGTTTTAAAGGAATTACAACTCTAATGACGGTAAAACCTCGTTCTTATATGAAAATAAACGTTAATTGCAATAGAATGCCGAGATAGTTTAACCTTTTATATTGCAAAGAGGAATTGGAGTTTACGAAAGACGACGATCAGTCTAAAATGAATTCAGTTTGGGTTCTGAATTTGAATTAGTCAAAAGCGTGGAATATTACGGAAGACTCTTAAGCAGAATTTTTAAACGTTACACCTCATTTATTTTATTCTCCGCATACACGAACAGAATTATCCTTATATTATGCAAAATACTGTGTGTACACACACACACACACACACACACAATGAACCTAGAACAGTATCTCTAACCCCTAAATTTCATTTTTTACTGTATGATAAGACTATGAAGAGTTTGTTAATAGCGATGCTTGAGTTTCCCGCTCATTGCGTCATATCAAAGACATTTACTCGTATTTCATCTGTCGGTCTATCAATGCAGATGTTGAAAAGAAAGCTCTCTACCCTCAATGAACTTTCAATATACATACATCTTTTCAGACCTTTATTTGATCATTTGCAATAACGGAGAATTCAGCCTTAATTCGTTCACATTAATACATACGAACCTTTTAGATACACGCTGTATCGAACTGAAATTTGGCCGAAAATATCGTTAAGTAATTAATGTAAATATCTACTAAGTTAATATACAGTTTGGGGGAAAAATTCGCCTAAAAATACTAACTGGTAAATAATCCATTTTCTTTAATCAGTAGTATTCCTTTTTGGAGAGAGTAATAAAATAAAAAAAAAAAAACCTTAATCTTTACTAATTAGTAATTTTTTATGTTTTTCGGAAATTTTGTTTCCAGGTGAACGTCTTGACCGAAACTCTACATCATTTTTACGTTAATTTTAATTTTATTTTAAAAAATGTCACAAAATCGGAAATTACCGTATCTTTTCACATATTTTTACGGGCGATTTTTCATCAAAATTTGAAGATTCAAAATTCACGAATTCTGCGTGATTTTGATACACAAAATTCAATACAGATTTTTGTTTGATAAGAAAGTTATTTAATAACTTTATAGCAATTTTTTATAATGATTACGTTAAATATATATATAAAATTTAAAATAAATTTTTTATATATTTAATAAAGAATATCTAGCTACATTTATATAAGCACATTTACATTACATAATACAGTATTTCCCTTTGTAACCTGATTTTGAATCACCCTGTAAATGTATTTATAAGTACATTTAGATACATTTAAATAAATTTTAATGAAATGTATTTAATACATTTATATACAGTTATAATTGTATTTAGATACAATTAAATAAAGTGTATTTAATACATTCAGATACAGTTATAAGTATATTTGTGCGTTTAGATACAATTAATACATTTAACTAAAATACATTTAATATATTCAGATACCATATAAGTACATTTGTGCATTTAGATACATTTAAGTACATTAACTAAAATATATTTAATACATTCACATACAATTATAAGTACATTTAGCACATTTATACACTTATAGATACGTTTAAATACATTTATAAGCGCATATAATAAAATACACTTACTGCATTTACATACGTTTGCACATTTAGATACATTTAAGCGCATTTAAATAAACAATTTAATCCTTCAGATACATTTATTTGGTAACTTTAAATAAATTTATGCGCACTTAAATACATGGGAAATTTATGCTAAAAAAGCGCTAAGAGTAAATGTCATAAATACATAAAATTATCAATAAACATCAAATAACTTTTGTTATATTTAGGTATATTTGAGTAATCAAATAACTTTTGTTATATTTGAGGTATATTTCGAGTAATCAAATAACTTTTGTTATATTTGAGGTATATTTGAGGTAATCAAATAACTTTTGTTATATTTGAGGTATATTTGAGGTAATCATATACTTTTGTTATATTTAAGGTATATTTGAGTAATCAAATAACTTTTGTTATATTCGAGTTACCTTAACAGGTAATTAATTACCTGTTAAGGTAATTAAACATCACATAATTCTATTATCAACCAATTAATGTCAGAAAAGCTTGTAAAAATTATCAAAATTCGGAAATTTTAAGTCTAATTTCCTTTTTTAATTATAATTTTCGAGCGAAATTATTTCTTGGTCGTTCCAAGCAAAAAAATTTCATATCACTTTGCATCATCGCGCATAATGAGAGATTTAATTCTAATTGTTTATTCGCGGCGCGCGCGCACACACACACACCACACACCACACAACACACACCCACACACACACACACCCACACATATATTATATTATATATTATATATATTATATATATAACCCAAAATACTTCTACACTTTTGCGAAAAGGAAAATGCAGTGTAAGGAGAGTATTGGGCCGTTGATAGACGGGGAGGCCGAATACACAAATGACCCGAAAGAAATAAGTGACTGCTTAGGGAACAATTAAATCTGTGTTTAGCACCCCTAAGTCCGAGATGGAAGTGGAAAACCCAGACGAGTTTTTCGACATTGATACAGATCAACCAAGAACAAATCCCGGCACAAACCTATTAATGAACTTCGAGTTCACGGAAGGAGATGTAATTACGGCCTTATCACAGATGCGAGACAATTCAGCGCCAGGGCCAGACACATGGAGTGTCACATTTCTGAAGAAATGCAAAGAGAGTATTGCAAAACCGCTATACTTACTATGGAGGAAATCACTCGACACAGGACAAATTCCACTCCCCTTAAAGAACGCGAACATTGCCCCCCTATTTAAAGTGGTAACAGAGCAATGCCCAAAAATTATCGGCCAGTGGCTCTCACCTCACACCTTATAAAGTGTTTTGAACGCATAATTAGAGGCAAACTACCTACTACCTACAAGAAAAAGACTTATACAACCCAAATCAACATGGCTTCAGGGCGGGTAGATCATGCCTGTCACAGCTACTAGACACCAGGCGAAAATATTAAGAACATTGTGTCGAGGACAAA
>JAJOZX010014076.1:27500-45000 GCA_023014485.1 Bathynomus jamesi | reverse complement strand
TATATACAGTGCCCGCGAAAAGTATCCGATCACCCTTGAAATTTGTATTTTTTACATAAAAAACAATGTTTAAATGTATACTAACCTTATATTAGTATTTTGTCATCTGTCCTTTGGTTTGGATGACTTGTTCTAGACGTTTTGGCATGGATTTAATCAAGTTTTGACAAACTTCCACTGATATTTCCTTGCACCAACCTTTTTGATGGCCTCTTGTAATTTTTCGACTGAGCCAGTGTCGTGGCATTCAACCTTATTTTTTTATTATTAGCCACAGATTTTCTATCGGATTGAGATCTGGACTATTACCAGGCCAATCCAAAATATCAAATTTATTGTCAGTAATCCATTTGTCACTATTTTGGCCCTGTGACATGGTGCACCATCATGCATGTATGTTTTTGTCCTTTGGATTGCCATTGCCATTGGAAGTTTATCCTGTAGCATTGCTAAATACCGTGCACCATTCATAGTTGTGTTCTTCGGAAGAAAATATAAGTTTCCACGCCCATAGTAACCGAAACAACCCCAAACCATCACACTTGGAGGGTGTTTCATTGTCTTTAGGGTGTATTTAGGGTCCATCCTATTTGAGCCAATAGGCCGGCGAACCTTTTTTGGACAACTTCTGAATGTCAAAAATGTCGACTCATCGCTAAATAAACCTTCTTCCAGTCATCAACAGTCCAATGAATGTATTTTTTACAAAATGCGACACGTTTTTTACGCATTTTTTCATTAATGAACGGTTTTCTTAGCAGCATGGCGAGATGGTAATCCGAGTTCTTTTGGAGCCGCTCCTGGATAGTTCGTTCAGAAACACCAGATAACAAATTATTCATATTAAATTTTATTTCTTTCGCAGTTATTGTTGGTTTTTCAATACTAAACGTTTCATAAGTTTGTCTGTTCGCGAATTTGTTTTTCTCGGTCTGCCAGATCGTTTTTTAGGGACTGGCGTGGTTAGGCCACCATTGTTCTTAGCCCGTGAAACCCATAAATTACGGTACTTTGGGATATGTTTAATTCCTTAGCTATCTGTCTCTGTGATTTCCCACATGCATGCAAAGCAACAATAGCACCTCGACAATCACTCTTAAGTTGTTTTTTAGCACACATAATATATAAATTTTATTTACACCACTTTCTGTAAAAAAAAAAAAAAATCAAGAAATTTACACAAACAGTGAAATCTGACAAATTTGAGACACAGCCACCCGCAACGAAGGCTACCAGAACACTAATTTGAGAATGCGTTGGATAGCTCTCATATCAGCGAGCAACCTCAAAGTTACCAGATGTCGCTAGAACAAATAGAAAGTGAATTACGTGTCTCTGAATATCAAGGGAAAATATTGTATTTTCTTGAGTGATCGGATACTTTTCGCGGGCACTGTATATATAACTTTTACCAGGTAACCACAAACGTTCTAATATATGCAAAGATTTGTATGAATGACAGTTCTCATGAATCATTACTTATCTTTCATTGTTTGAACACATTTAATGAAAGGGCGAAACCATTAGAATCGTATGGCCTCATCTTTCCCTTAATCCCGAAAACCCTTTTCAGCATTCCTACAATCCATTACTCGAGATGCGCAGGTGCTCAATCCCCGTCCCTTAAATGACTTCTTAAGGGCTGTAATTTTACAGTTTAACATTCATATATAGCGAGACATTGTAATAAGCGCACAGACGAGGGACGAAGCGGATGAGAAACACGAGTGCCATTCAGTGCCATTCGATGCCATTCAATTAAGGTAATATAGTGAGACGTAATTAAATCCGAGAAGACGCAAATGAGGAAACACGAGGTAAAGCAGTGAGTAGAGAAAGGGGAAAGACGCAAAAAGTGTGTATGTGTGTGTGTGTGTGTGTGTGTGTGTGTGTGTGTGTGTTAGAAAGAGAAACGAAGAAAGAATAAAAGCGAAATACCACGTAAGAATAATAGCATTAATAAACAAGAAAAAAAAATTAAATTACACCATAAAACCGTAACAAAACAAGGTGCCACTTCAGACCCTGGGAAAAGTGCCATGGATCGGCAGCAATAACTACATTTGTACGGCATGAAATTACGAACATCATTAAAGGGTAAAGCTCTCTTTACTCAACCTCTTTTAGATGAACCCGACCGAAATGACAGCTGAAAGTGCCATCCATAAAAATGGCTTTTATTTAAACCTTTTTTCCCCTTCTCTGATTGATGTGAGAGAATTTATTTTTAAAGTTCTTGTTATTAGTCGGAGTGTCAAGTTTCCAATGACGCATTTCATTACAGGGGGGGTGGGGTGGAGCGGAATGTGCAATTTATAGGTGCTAATTTCTATCTACTTATGAATAATATACAGGGTGTCCATAAATTACCTTTACAAATTCGATTCAATTTCAATTGAATTGGCAAAGATAATTTATGGACACTCTGTAGATCGATTATGTATAATGTATACAGTTTCGGGGAAAAAAGTTCGCCTAAAACCTGAAATTTCTAAGAAACTTAAAAATGTAATAATTGGTAACATTCTTATTTTTTGGTTGGGTGGGGATAGTTTATTCTTTACGGTGACAGTAGTAAAATTTCAAAAACAAAACTCAGTCGTCAATGATTGTAGTACTCATTCGGTTATCCGTGATTGAGGAGCGGTCCATGATCACGGATAACCTAATTTCACGATTAACTCAGTATACTTCCCGCCGCTACTTCCCGCCACCACTGACAGGCCTTCCACATCGAGTGCCACCACACACAGGATTATTCCATTACAGTATAACATACATTTAGGGAGTTTGTACTCACCGCTAGACCATCCACTCACGAAGACTGTAGCCCCACCAAAATCCTCTGTAAACCCCTCTTAATATTGCTGCTAATATTAATTGTCTTTGGTAACACAGAGAAACACTGACTGAAACGCGTTGTGGTGGCCTGGCGGGAAGCGACTCGTGACTATAAACACCGCGCCAAATCACGGTTAACTCGATGATATGATCAAGGATAAGTGTACAATTGTCACAATTAGAAAATCACAGTTAACTCGATTCACGGTTGAGTGAATCACGGATTACCGCGTGAGTACTTTAATGATTTTTTTTATGGTTTTTTATTTTTAGGCAAACATTATTCCGAAACTGTATTTCCAAAGAAGAAAGATAACCCACTTGGTAATTAACATTTTACAGTCAGTCATATAATCCAGTAATCGCGTCCTTTTGTAACTATAAAACACACACACACACACACACACACATGCAACTGTTACGGTGCTGAAGTAACGATCGCAGACCACCCCTTATAACAGTCATTACGCACCCATTACAGTGTCGCAGCGTAAAAGCCTCGTGGCGAGCACAAACCTCCTTCGAGTTCCGCTCCTTAGATTCTCTAACGACCCGCGGACGTCTCTATACAGACGGTTACCCTTGGAAAAGAAGAACTAGAACGGTTATTCGAGGAGGACTCTTCTTCGGGAGCCTGCATGAGGAGACATTGCCCTCAGGAGGATCACGTGACAAAGGAGAAGCTTTATACGAAGGGCGGCGCACGCGAATATGTGATTGCGAGCTTTTTATTTTGAATATTGTTGAAGTCCGTTGTCATTTTCGTGTTTTGCGAGTCTTCTATCAATTAATTGTCGGTAATCGGCAATGCGATTACCGATTAACTGATTAATTTCGGCAATACCGAGTCTTTTGAAAGGAGTTTTGAATGCAGAAGGCAATTAAATGTCCGTATACAGTTTTCTTTCTATCCACGAGTATTTTAAATCTCTCTCTCTCTCTCTCTCTCTCTCTCTCTCTCTCTCTCTCTCTCTCTCTCTCTCTCTCTCTCTCTCTATTTACACATCATGCAAATATATACATATGCTTATACATAATACATACAAGCAAACACGCGTATCTGTCTATAGCGGTAAACTTCTTTAGAAGAGCGCTTGATCGTAATTCCGGCATGAATTATATTATATATCAGACGACCAATTTAACATTATAACACCACAACGCCAAGAATGCAGGAATCGCTCGCTCAATTTGAGTATTTAAATTGGTCGATTAATACTCCACTCTGGGTATTTAAACCTCATTTGGAGAACCTGGTCGAAACAGTCTTTGTTCTGAAGGAAAATTATGTGTTTAATTAGACATGATTGGACAATTCAAATTTTTTTATTACGTTTTGGGTGGTGAGGATGGAGGGACACTTTTGCATAACTTAAGGAAAATAAAAGAAATTTGTCCTCATGGTTCTTAATAATTTTTAAATGAAAATGACTATCAATTGTTATGGTTATGGCAAGCAGTTCCGTGCGTTGGTCTTTCTTAACTCGAGGGTCAAACTGGTATATATATATAAAACCTTGGTTTAACCTTGGTTTTGCTTCAGCTCGAATTGTTCATTCTGACGAAGGTCAAGCTCGTCACTCCACCTTAGATCTACAGTTTAACGTGGAATTCGAACCCAGCGTTTTAACCACTAGGCTATCCAAGGTACCCATTTATCTACCAACCAATTTTTTTATTGTGTGGAAGGATGAACAATTGGATTACTAAAAAAAATCAAACATCAAAGAATATGACGAAAAGAAAAACGTTAAAATGCCAAAGTTTTTGTACATTTATTTACAAAGTTATTTAATACTTTGTGTGTCCACCTTTTGCTTGAATGACTTCAGTGACTCATTTTGTGTATTTTTTTACAGGGTTTCGACCTCTCTCAGTAGAAACTTTAATCCATTCTTCTAAAGAAAATTGTTGCAATTCGTTCAAATTCGAAGGGTTTCTCTTGAACAGCTTTTTTCAAATGAAGCCATAAATTCTCGATTGAGATCTGGGCTTTGACTGGGCTACTCGAGAAGCTTGAAATTCGTTTGTTGAAGCCATTTCAGGGTGCTCTTACTTTTAGGTTTGGATGATTATCTTGTTGCAGGACCCAACTGCGACCCCTTCGCAACTCCCGAATTGAAGGCAATATATTTTCTTCTAAAGTTTCCTGATATTTCTTCGAATTCACGACTCCATTGATGACAACAAGAGTTCCTCGATCAGAAGCACTAAAGCATCCCCAAAGAAAGAAACTACCACCACCATGTTTTATCGTAGGAAGGATATTTTTTTCCTCGAATGCGGTATTTGATTTTCGCCAAACATACCGTTGCTCGCTGTTCCCGAATAATTCAATTTTGGTCTGGTCTGTCCACAGAACTTTCTTTCAGAATGCAAATCCATCATTTTGATTATCCTTGGCAAACTTTATACGAGCTTTGTTGTACGTTTTTCGTAGAAGATGTTTTCTTCGTGCAACTCTTCCATTCAGATCATTCTTTCTCAATGTATGACGTACGGTAGAAGGATAGACATCGATCTTCCACAGCCGTAATGTTTAGCAAATATCACATACAGTCACTCGCGGATTCGCAGCAGCCATTCTTTCAGTCCGTCTAGCTGTACGTTCTGAAATCTCGCAAGGTCGTCCACACTTTGGTAGAGTTTTGAGTGTTCCAAAGCCTTTCCATTTCTTTATAACTGCAGCAACCGTCGTAAATGGAATTCGAAGTTCTCCTCCTATCTTCCTATAACTGAGAAGCCCATTCTGTTTATAGATTCGTGTGCAGTGATAACAGATCTCTTAAGATCTGTAGACAGCTCTTATCCATGACGACCTATTACTTACTAATGGTTTGTACAATCATCCATCTTCCATGAAGATTCACAGAGAAAATTCTATAATTCAGAATTGCCAACAGTCTCTAATCAATAAAGAGCCAACTACTAATCAAAATTAAAATGCTTCAAGCCTAAAGTGGACACATAAAGTATTAAATAATTTTGTAAATAAATGAACGAAAACTTTTGTATTTTAACTTTCTCTATTTTCCTCAAATTCTTTGATGTTTTATATTATATATTGGAGTTTAACTAACATTTTATATTAGTTAAAATTTTCCAAATGAACGGTAAACTTTTCGTAACTATCCTATGCATTGTACAAAGAAACAAGGACGAATATAACTGAAATATTTCTTTGTACGAATATTTATGAGCGCCACTATATATATATATACTAATCCGTTAAGTTGTTTTCAATCCAATTTTAATAAATTTTAGTAATTTTCAATCTTATGAGGGCAAAATTTCGATTTTAAATTCGGATTTAGAGTGAGGGGACATTAAAGTAATAATAAATTAGAGGGAACTTCCCCTCTTCTTCAGAAACTATTGTCGATATTTTCAAGTCTCTTTGGCGCCAGACGGTCGTCACGTGACCGTCTATCTGATAAATGGTTGGTTTGTCCTGTACGAACGCTAATTTCCCTTCGTACGGACCGTACACACGCTGGGTGATCGAATGAGGGGTGATAGAATGAGGGGAAGTTGTAAGGAAAGAATTGAAGTTAAATAGCTAAATTTTTAATTAAGGATTTTAAAATAATTAAGATATTGCGGTTGCCAATTACCTTATTATTAAAATTAAGGTATTAGTCATTTTAACATACTGTGAAGTGTCGCTATCAATTAATGTATGTTAATTAATGATGATGGCTAGGTACGCACACACACACACACACACATACACACACACTAGAAAGGACTGTTTTGTTCTTTGTGGATTGAATTAATTTTAAATAGTTCATGTGCTTATATATATATATATATATATATTATATATATATAAGCACATGAACTATTTAAAATTAATTCAATCCACAAAGAACAAAACAGTCCTTCCTAGTGTGTGTGTATGTGATTATATAATATATACATATATATATATATTATATATGTATAGAAACGACGTAAGTATAGAGGAGTGTTCTGCACACGAGGAAGAGAAATAACAAACAAATGAAAAATAAGGCACCCGCCCGTTTGTTATTTCTCTTCCTCGTGTGCAGAACACTCCTCTATACTTACGTCGTTTCTATACGTTAATATACTGCGCGGTCATTGCAGTTAAATGTGTGTATATATATATATATATATATATATATATATATATATATATATATAATCAACTTTTAATTTGAAAAAGATAATTTACTTCCGTTTTCCTCTACGAACAAAACCGGAAGTAAATTCTGGATAATGATTGCGGTTATCGTTCTTTTTAACGGACTAAATTAGCGACCAATGACGACCTATCCTTCGAGGGATAAAACCTTTTGTTAACGGAGGGAAGTGTTTTTAAAAAGAAGTGGAAATCAATTCTCTGCATTCAGTTTAACAGCCAAGAATTTGTCTTTTATATATATATAAAGGTCAGTGTTCCTGAGGATGTCATTAGACGAAAGCGCTTGAGCACCATTTTGTGTTTCCTTTCCTTCGTGGTTTTATTCATCATATATATATATATATATAGATATATTATATATATTATATATATATATATATATTGCCGATCAGATATGATAACCACTACACACACACACATATATATATATATATATATATATATATATATATATATATATATATATATATATGCAAGATTTATCCCTCAAGGATTCGAATCTGAGCTCTCTGACTCGGAAGCACGGGCGTTGACCATTGCACACACTGAAAAATATTTTGTTGACTCCAAATAAAATGTTTTAACAAAATTTATGTTTTGTTTTTTAGACACCCAAATTCTTATCTCGAGTTTATAAAATGAATTTTCTATAATGATTCGCTGCAAGTAAACAAATGTTTAGTCGATCGACCAAAAATCCGCGTACGTTTGTTTTAAACAATCATTTTTGTTTTAATTTAAACAAAAATTATTTTCATTCAGTTTAAGCATATTTACGTATACAAAAATCAACGTGAAATAGTGTACCACCTTTACCGGAAGCGAAACGCTCCTCCTCCTCCTCTTTCTCCTTCTCCCACACCCGAGATTCTTCAATCTTCATGCAACGTACTGAGTATTTTTATCAGTTCCGCTCTTCCGACGCGCGGACGGCTTTTAACAAATGGAGTATTTTATAGTTTTTCTCCATTTGCAGTTTTATTAAGTATTTTCTTTAAGGTGAACATTTTTATATTTACATTTAAAAAAAAAACATTTTATATTTGGGAGAAATTAAAGAGAATTGTTATTTTTTTTAACTAAAATAATCTATAATAACCCTGCATAGACGGGTATATATATATATATATATATATATATATATATATTATATATATATATATATATATCTATATATATATATAATATATATATATATTATATATATATTAGGGTGTTTCAAAAAAATGAAATTTTAAAAATTTATTCTCTCATCATTTAAATTATTCCATTTCATACAAAACTAAAATTATAAACTTTCATTACAATACAACAAAAATAAAAGGTGCCTCAAGAGAGCCAAAGTTTTTCCAAGATAGTATTATTCATGAATGTTAAAATTACTGTTTTTGTTTTATTAAGATATTTCAGATAGCGGTATTTCTCAAATGTAATGACTATCACAGTACAGTTGACTTCTTGACGTTGGAAACAATTTCCGGTGTTGCTTCACACATTGGATGAGACATTGGTACTTCTTCTCATCTTGTTGTCAATTTCCCCGAGGAGAGCTCACCGAGAGCTACAGCTCTCTCCGCTGTATCGTTCACGACTTGTAAAGAACCAACAATTTTTTTTGCTACTTTGTAATTTTCATCCTCTTCCCATAAAGCTGGATCGTTCTTCAGAAAGGTTAGATCAAGGTTCAGTTTGCTGAAGAACTTCTTTGTTGCTGTTGTAACGTAATGATGTAAGGGTTTCCATGTTCCATCACTAGATGCCTTAAGACGCCTACCTTTTTCACGATTTTCCAATGCAATTACCATTAACTTTTTTTCGCGAATGTCCACCTCATCGTCAAAGAAGCTGAAAGCAACCAACTCTTCTCCTAAGTACCACAAGTGTCTTTTGAAAACATTGAGAACTGCTTCCGCAAGCTCACGATCATGGAATTCATTGAGCCTTGCCATATATGCTTGATCTAGACGAGGAGAGGAGATTCCCAATGGAGCAGTGAACCAGGCTACCAGATACACACGGACAACAAAAATCACAAACCTCGTGATTCCTCTTATTTCTCTGGCAGTTATATTCATTTGATGTCGGAAAAGAAATAATTTGATGGCATAAATGAGCTTTGACATTCATCTTGCTCTGTGTATGGCTCCAGGCCTTTTGAATTTAATACCTCTTGGCGGAGTTTCACCTAGAACTATAATCACAGCTCCAGCAGTTCCCGGTAATCTTCTCTTGGTTGCTCATCTTTAAGTATTGTTGTAGCAAAAGAAATCAACTGAGTGACATTTGCATCTTCCAGCTCCCCTTGAAGGGGTGTGAAAGATGAGAGATCAAGGGATTTCCAGCTTTCCTTAAATCTCTTAAACAACAGGATTTCTGGTCCTGTAGATAATCCCATCAAGAAAGTGTAGGCCTTTTCGACTTGAAGTTCGAATATATGGTGACGACATGCAAGATTCAAACACTCCCTTCCAAGTTTATTTTCGATAAGGATGCATGCACCACCACGTCCACCCATATTTGACGGTGTTGTATCAAAGCTCATGGCATTCACCGAGTCTTGAAGATTGAAATTTCGTAATGTAGAAACCACCGCATCAGCTTGAGCAACACCAGTTCCAGATGAAATTTTTGGAATGGCAAGTATTTCTTCGACACCATCACCAGATACAATAATTGGCAGTCTATCTACCTTTTCTTTACCAGTCAAATCAAGCATAATTTTTCCATCCCAGTGAACAACAAGCACCTTATTGACCAAGGATTCTTTAATTTTCTTTTCATGCTGTATTGCAGCTTCTAGGCGGTGCTTCTTTCTGGCTCTGTATACCGTTGAATGGCTGACGGAAATCTCAGGACGCTGAATCACTTGACTCCTTATTAGTGACGTTAGGAGATGAACAGCCTCCCTATCACTCATGAAAGTTCTGTCTAGAGTGGCGCAGAGGTCTGGAGTCATGATGGACTTTTGTTTTTTTGCAATTGAAGTTCCCCCAGTTGTACCTCCAACAGCTGGCAAGTAATCAGAATCATGAGAAGAGGAGGAACTCTATGTATCTGATTTATTAGAATCACTTGTTTTAGTCGAATCCACAGTTTTTGATGTACTTGCTATTTCTTTCTTGAATCTTTGTTTTCTCTTTTCTTCATTTGCTACTCTTTCAAAACGTCGCCTTTCCTTCTCCATTGTTACCTTGTCTATTCCAGCCATAGTTCCCCGTCGTCCAGGCTCACTTTGAGCTTGCAAGAACTGAAGGTCCTCGGGGTTCTGGATCAGTTTTGCTGCATCAGCGTGAGCTATATCAAATAGATTTGGGAAAGTGCTGATAAAATCTTCTTTTTTCTTGTTTTCTGTAGTAGAACTTCTAGTTTTTTCTTTTGTAGCTGCTTCCATGTGGCATACAAACCTTCAATTTTTGTAATAACATGTTGTTTGGGTCTAGTTGGGATTCTGGCTTTGTTCCAGAATAGCAATATTTCATCAAGTTTTGTTAGCTGCTTCTTTAATTGTGTCATTCTCTTCCCGATGGAAGTAATAAAATCGCTTCAGGACATCTCCAATACATGGTAACTTAGATCCCCTGATACTGTGAGCGAGACTGCTCCCTATAAGAAAAATTTCTTGTCTTTTTTGCCTAGCTGCCATGAATCTGAAACAAAAGAATTATATGAAAGTTGTCAACATACGGTTACTGTTTCATAACTGTTTCTATTTAGTTTATTTTTATAACTTAAGAAATGTACAGTGTTGGTGGGTCAACTAGTGACAAGTTAAAGAGCAAAAACAATTCCAACAAACTAATTTCCAACAATACTACAAAATAATTTTATGTGCTCAATTAAATAAAAAAAAAAAATTTTCGAGAACATTCCTTAAGCTTTACGTACCTAATATTACATTTATAAATAATGAATTTGAATATAAAATAACTAAATAACGGCATATAATGCTGAAATAAAGTTATTAATTTCTCAAGTTTGTCAGATTTTAAAATAATCGTCTTGTTATGAATGCAGTTGTTATTTATAGATTTTACCCAAGCAAGCCAAATTTTACAAGGCATGAGGCACCTTAAGATGTTCATTAAACTTCACAAAATTCCATGACATCAGTTTACACAACTAATCGAATATTTTGAGAGGTGAGACTTTCAAAAAAAAAATAAAAAATTCAACCCTTATAAGGGTGAAACACCCTAATATATATATATATATATATATATATATATATATATATATATATATATATATATATATATATATATATATATTATATACTTTAGCCAAGTTAGCCAACTGCGGAGATAATGCCAGGAAAGTAATACAAGAAAAACTGGAGGATATCGATAGGGAAATACAAACCCTGATTAAGGACCATAGAGAGAGGGAAGAGGAAAAGGCGGTAGAAGCAATAAAGGAAAATCCAAAATACTTCTATAGCTATGCGAAAAGGAAAATAAAAGCGTGCGCCGCTATTGGGCCCTTAAGGAAGAGAAATAATGAACTAACCGACGATCCAAAAGAAATATCTGAAACATTGAGAGCCCAGTATGAATCAGTTTTTAGTACCCCAAAAAGTGACAAAGCGATACCTGACATAGATGCATTCTTTAAAGAAATTGCGAGGAGAGTATATAACAGACTTTGATTTTACTCCAGAATATGTAACGAGAGCTATGGGACAAATGAAACTACATTCAGCTGCAGGTCCGAACAATTGGAACGCATTATTGATTAAAAACTGTAAAAATGAAATGGCTACACCTCTATATTGGATATAGAGAAGAGCCCTAGACACTGAGAAAATACCGAGCATCTTGAAAAGAGCAAACATTGTCCCGATATATAAAGGAGGGGATAGATCTCAAGCAAAGAACTATAGACCAGTGTCATTGACGTCCCACCTCACCAAAGTATTTGAAAGAATAGTTAGAGAGAAAATCTACGATTTCTTCGAGAGAGACAGTGGAAAGATTCAACGAAAATCAGCACGGATTCCGAGCAGGTAGATCATGCCTATCACAACTAATAGAGCACTATAACCATATCCTAGATGCATTGGGAAGCAATGACAACTACGATGTCATATACACAGATTTTGCTAAAGCTTTTGACACATGTGATCATGGTATAATAGCACATAAAATGAAATATATGGGAATAACAGAAAAAGTGGGAAAATGGATCTAC
This sequence comes from Bathynomus jamesi, assembly GCA_023014485.1. Classification (NCBI taxonomy): domain Eukaryota; kingdom Metazoa; phylum Arthropoda; class Malacostraca; order Isopoda; family Cirolanidae; genus Bathynomus; species Bathynomus jamesi. The sequence goes on along the minus strand of JAJOZX010014076.1, from coordinate 32,804 downwards.
AAATTCATCAGAGAACGTCTACAGGTCGTCAAAATTCAAGGTGTATCATTATCAGAATCAGAAGTACGCAGCTCACTACCACAAGGTACAGTACTGGCCCCACTCCTGTTCATTATCATGCTAACAGACATAGACAGCGGAGTAAAGAGCAACAGTATAGTAACATCCTTTGCAAACGATACAAAGATCAGCAGAAAAATCAGCGATGTAAATGAAGTTGAGGCCTTGCAGAGGGACACGAACAAAATATACAAATGGTCAGAAGACAACAACATGACATTTAACACCGAGAAATTTCGACTCTTGAGATATAGTAGAAATGAGGAACTTAAACAGACTGCATATTATGCTCCAGATAGACAGGAAATTCAGAGAAGCGCGAAAGCGATCGATCTGGGGATAATAATGACCGATGATGCGTAATTCGAAACACAAAATCAGATAGCGATAAATAAAGCAAAAAGAGTCGCGGGACAGGTACTAAGAACGTTCAAAAGAAGGGACAAGACAGTAATGATTCCCCTGCTAAAAACACTGATTATACCAAAACTTGAATACTGCTTAGTTTTGACGTCCCCATATAAAAAGGAAGAAACTAATAGACTAAATTTAACAACGGTGGCCAAACCCCGGCTCGCGAGCCGCATGCGGCTCTCGAGGTTGTTAACTGCGGCTCGCGAGACAATTTTGGTTTTTATTGTATTTATCATAAAAGACAAAATTCATAATACAAATATAATTTTTTTTCCACATCGTAAAAAAAATATTAAAAAAACAAGGAAAAATTGAATTGACAATAAAATGCGTCATGCGTACGACAATTTCTTTTGCTTGACAGGCACTAAGCGGGATAATTACGTAATTAACACCAATCGCCACTCGCCAGTGTCCAGTACCCCTCGAGCTACCCTGCGGGCCGCCTGTAGTAACGAGTGAGTGTGTTTTAAAATTGGCTTCTTAGATCAAATAGTGGCTATTTTTCTCAGCTATGCAAGTGAAAGTTATACAACCCCTTAGTTGATTAAAATGACTGAGCAGACAAAGTGTAAGAAACGGAAATATGAAGAAGAAAATAGAGTTTTTAAACAGGAGTGGGAGAAGAGCTTTGCCTTTACTGTTAAGGGTGGGAAACTTGTGTGTCTTATCTGCCACGTGGCACTCAATCACTTTAAAGCCAGTAACTTAAAGCGTCATCATGAAACTAACCATAAAAATTTTATTAAGGAATTTCCCCCCAAATCAGAATTGCGGAAGACTAAGTTAACAATGTTGAAATCTAGCCTAGTTGCCCAACAAACTGCACTTTCATCATTGTGTAAGACAGCTGACTTAACTACTGAAGCTAGTTTTGTTATGGCATGGAATATTGCTCGTGCTCAACTTCCCTACAGTAGTGGAGAATTTGTGAAGAAGAATATTGCCGATGTTACTGCAATTCTCGCTCCAGATAACACAAAGCTTCGAGAACAAATAGCAAGTATTTCTATTTCCCGCCACACTACAGAGAGACGTATTTCCCAAATCAGTGCTGAAATTACATGCTCGTTGCAGAGTGATTTAAAGAATTCTGTTGCATTCAGTTTGGCCCTCGATGAATCCACAGATATTAAAGATAACCCTCAACTGGCGATATTTGTTCGTTATGTTACTAGCGATGGAAATGTGAAAGAAGAAATCTTGGACTTAATGACCCTAAGAGAAACCACCAGAGGGGTTGACATGAAGAACGCACTTGACGAGACATTATCAAATGCTCAAGTACCATTGAATAACCTTGTCAGTGTTGCAACAGATGGAGCACCAGCTATGGTAGGACAAAATGTAGGCCTAGCTGGGCTCTTGACACGCGATCCCAAGTATCCTGTGTGTCTCTTTATTCACTGTATCATTCACTTTTCATTTGGTAAGCACGTACTTTAGGTATAACAGTGTTATGAAATGTGTTCGAGAAATTGTGAATTTCATTCGTTCAAATGCAAAAACGCACCGAGCATTTAGAAATTTTATCGAAGTGCTCGATCTTCAAGATAAGTCAGATGACCTTTCATTCTACTGTATTTGTAAGGTGGTTATCAACTAGTAATCTCCTGAATAGGTTTGTTGCACTGTTGGAGCCCATCATTGATTTCTTGAAAGAAAAGGGAAAGTCATACCCACAACTAGAAGATCACGAATGGGTGCAGGATCTGATGTTTTTTACTGATGTAATACAACACCTTCAAAATCTAAATTGACACTTCAGGGAAAGGATAAGGTCATTTCTGACCTTACACAGACAGTTTTCAGTTTCCAGAATAAAATAAAGCTCTTCCAAAAAGATCTAGTAACAAAAACATTTGACCACTTTCCCCACCTGAAAAACCGAGCAAACACTTTTCCTGATATTGAAATAAAAGATAGTAAATTGGAGGAATACAAAGGTAAATTAGAACGACTAATTGGTGATTTTCAGTTCAGGTTTGATGAACTAAAGAAGCTAAAACCATGCTTCGAATTTCTTGTAAATCCTTTCCTGATTGATGTCGTCAACGATGGCTGTCCTGTTACCACACCTTTTGTTATGGAAGCTGCTTCAATACAAACAGAACTTTTGGAGCTACAGGAGGACGTGATTTAAAGTTGATAAATAAAAGCTTATCTGCAGCTGAGTTTTGGAAGCAAGTACCAGAGACAAAGTATCCTCACCTCAGGCAAACCAATTTCCGACTTATCTCAGTTTTTGGGGCAACTTATTGCTGTGAAGCACTCTTCTCGGTAATGAAGTTTGTAAAGTCAAAACATCGTGCTGCCTTCACTAACGAACACCTGACTGAGCTTCTTCATACCGCCTTAACATCACATCAGCCAGACTTTAAAGCATTAACAGCCAAAATGAAGACCCAAACTAAGCCTTCTACGAGCAGTAATTAAACAATTTAATAATGTGAGTATAACTATATGTATATGTATATGTTTTTAATAATTAAATTCTTTTTAAAATATTTTGCGGCTCTCGTACATCTGAAAAACGTCGTATGTGGCTCTTGGGTCCAGGAAACTTGGCCACCCCTGGACTAGAAGAAACGCAGAGACATTTCACAGCCAAGATTGATGGCTGCAAAAAGCTCAACTACTGGGAAAGACTACGTAAACTAAATCTGTACTCCCTGGAAAGAAGAAGAGAGAGGTACACCATAATCTACATATGGAAAATGATCGAAAAACTGGTACCAAACCTAAAACTAAACACAATTACCATTCAAACAACACTGGAAAATACGAAAGACAGGATGTGTAGTGTTCCCAAATTAAAGACCCGACAAAGGACCTCTTCAACACTGAAGGAAAATAGCTTGGTTGTCAGAGGGCCAGAACTTTTTAACCAGCTTCCAAAGAACCTCGGAAACGTTACAGTGGTCAAAGTTGAAGTCTTCAAGAGAAAACTAGATGCTTGGCTCAGGACGGTACCAATGAGCCGGGTGTACCTGGCTATGTAAGGTGGAGAGCGCAAGAAAGCAACCCGCTCTTCCACCAAGCCAGGCCTAGAGACGGGGTCACCAGCTTGACCTTCGTGTGAAGAGAGACCAACACACGGAACATCAACGAAGTTAACGAGGTATATGCATATGTATACACGCGAATTGTCGTTCAGGAATATAATTCATCAGTGTTTATATTACAGTCACAAAAAACTCTACAGTAACAAAATGAAGCTAAAACAAAAAATGGTTTGTTAATTAATTAAAACAATATGATATTCCAACCATTGTTTTTGTTGATCCAAACAAACGGTGGTTAGCAAATCTTGGTTTGTTGTTTTAAATATATGATTTTCTTTGTCATAACAAAATGAAACCAAAACAATACATATGGTAACTCTAAACAAAGCAATTATTAGATTTTATCCATTACTTTATCTGATCCAAACAAAAAGCGGTCATCTTAAACGTGTTTTGTCCTTTTTAATTACAGATTTTCCTCTGAGCATAGGACAATGCGCGGTATTATATATATATATATATATATATATATACCTACAGTTTAACGTGGAATCCAAACCACGCCCCACCAACAGCCCAGCGTCTTAACCACTAGGCTACCCAGGAAACCCATTTATCTACCAACCAACCCAGGAAGAACAGCTATACCTCGGTGGTGTAGTGGTTAGCGTCGCTGACTACGAATCCAGCGGCCCCGGGATCGAGACCCGTGACGGCAGGCGGCGCGTAGCAAAACCCAGCTGTTCATCCTGGGTTGGTTGGTAGATAAATGGGTGTCCTGGTTAGGCTAGTGTTTAAGACGCTGGGATGTTGATAGGGCGTGGTTCGGATTCCACGTTAAACTGTAGGTCTAAGGTGGAATGATAAACTGGACCTTCGTCAGAATGAAAAATTCGGGCTGAAGCAAAACCAAGGTTAACCAAAGTTACATATATGAAATAATAATGATGATAATGGAATTAGGGTTTTGATCTTTTCCTTTCAATCAATAATTGGAACCTAAAATTTTAATGCAGTCTATAATGGAATTAATTAAATTAATTGAACTAATTAATAATTATGTCTTCAATAATTTTTTTATCTTATCTTCAAGTTAATTATTAACATAATTAACAACTATCTCATACTCCAAAACCAATAAATATACGCTTAATTTATTTAAATATACTCTTAATTGGCATACTATATATATATATATATATATATATATATATATATATATATATATATATATATATACATTTTAACTGCAAACGACACAGAGTATAATTAATGTAAAGAACGACGCTTGTTTAGAAGAGTGTCCGTACAAGAAGAGGAGAGAAAACGAGCAATGAAGAATGAGGCACCTCCCGGGAATCGAAGCCGGGATCATCCAATTGCCGGTCGGATATGATAACCACTACATCAAGGTCCTCAATCAATCAGAACTCGTAATTCTCCTACATAGGAGCGGAATCTTGGTGTAGTGGTTATCATATCCGACCGGCAATTGGGTGATCCCAGGTTCGATTCCCGGGAGGTGCCTCATTTTTCATTGCTCGTTTTCTCTCCTCTTCTTGTACGGACACTCTTCTAAACAAGCGTCGTTCTTCACATTAATTATACTGTGTCGTTTGCATTTAAATTGTGTATATATATATGTATATATGTGTATATATATATATATATAATATATATGGGAATGAACTCAGAATGGTCCCCTGAGTTTTTATGATACACACAGACCGTGCATGGAACAAGGAATTCTTCTGGGATAATTAAATCCACTATAGTCCGAATAAGTAATGGTAAATGACAAATGCCATAGTTTTTCTTTTTCATG
>JAJOZX010014076.1:0-25000 GCA_023014485.1 Bathynomus jamesi | reverse complement strand
ATATATATATATATATATATATATATTATATATATATATATATATATATATATAAGGTGTATCAAAAAGTCTGTTTTAGTGGGTATTTTGGGGTAATAATAGTTTTTATTCAGAGTTCACATTACTGACGATATGGGTAACGATACAGATCGAAAAAAGGTGGAAAATTGTTTGGTTACGTGTTACTGGTAGAAGCCAGAGGGAACCACGTCAGTTATTTCGTGGAAGGCATCCTGATACGCTGACTTCACAATGACGTATCAGGGTGTCATTCATTGAATAACTGATATGCCCCCTTTGGCTTGTACCAGTAACATACTCGTATAGCAAACCAATTTCTATCTTTTCTTCATCTGTATAGATGATACTCATGTCGTCAATTATTTGAAATCTATATATGAGTATAGGGCTATGTCGTGGCCGATGTCGTAACACCGCTTCCCGGAGATCAGCGGAGTCAAGCGACATTGGGTCTGGGTAGTAGTTGGATGGGAGACCGTCCTCTGCGCCCAGATTATGTAGCGACCCGGATCCCACGTAAAGCCGTAAGTCCCCTCCGTCATATGACCTTAGATGTTGCGAAGGAGGTTAAACAACCCCAATTAAAAAAAAATATACGAGTATATAATGACGTTTGATGCACCCTGTAAAATATATATATATATATATATATATATATACATTTGAATATGAGCCACAGCTTTTGTAAAAAACAAATTACTGCAATGAATGAGTTTTTGTATGATGTCTGGAATGATCAAGTTTTTAACAAAGATCATAGGCAATTAAGGTTTCTTTTATAACTGCAACAGATGTGGGACGAGGTCTGCGGTTTCGAAGATAACGACCAAGGTATTTCCAAATGTATTCAGTATGAATAATATGAAGGGACGATTCTCAAGGATGGATCTGTGTTTAGCAGAATTAAGAAAGCTCTCAGTGAACCAACCAAGAAAGCTCTTGGTTAGGTTAAGTCGTAATATTTTCGTTAGTTTTAACGTTTTATTTGATTAGGTATACGCGGACAAAGTTGGGGAACGCAAACTACACTAGGATAATGTAGGGAACGTAAACTACACTAGGCACCACAGGGAGACGTAAACTACACTTGCTCCCCACTTTTTATATACCTATGTGCGTCCATTCATGAGATTTATCCAAAAGCATAATTAATAACAACCCTCTAAAATATCATAGGTATGTGTATCATCTTCACCAATTATACTATTCAAATTGGCTGAGGCTGAGGCTGAGGGCGGAGTATTCATATTACCAAAACTCGACTGTAACGCAGTTCATGCAAATAAACTAACATTATTTCGGATGTCTAAATATTTAAGGCGTACTACTTGGTTTGGACATTAGTTGGCAAGCAAAGGTTCTTTGAATTCCTTCTGTAACAACTGATGGTCTTCCTCGTCATGGTGAGTATCTCATTTACTTGCCTACTGATAAACTGTGACAATGTGATTCTGAGTTGTTTATATCTGTGATTAGAACGGGTACATTTGTGTGGCTGCGGAAAAGAAACACATGCTTGCCGTGCATCTAGCACCTGATGAATCATGTACCTGGCAGTGATGTAGTCGAGACCACCAAGTCCGAGACTGAGACCGAGACCGAGACCTGATCCTGTGAGACCAAGATCGAGACCGAGATCAAAGGTTCGAGATCGAGATCTACCTTCCGAGATCGAGACCCTTAAAATTCGAGACCGAGATCGAGATCGAGACCAAGCTCATGCCCTTTCAATTTGTTTTACACTACTATGAAAATTAGACTATGTTAAGTATATTAAGTATGTTAAGTATATCATTGATGACGTCATTTTTTAACATTTACAATTGGAAATTGCGATTTGTTGTACGAATCGGTACGTTGTAAATATAAGTGATGTGAAGGGTTGTCGAGTTATTCTATGCTTTATTGAATTTGTCGGTACTGTTTTCTTTATGCTGTATTTCTTGCATTATTTTTATGTGAAGCATTTTATTTTTTCAAATACATATTGGATGGGAGGATAATCGTTTTTATCACGCCACAGAGGTTGACACGCCGTTTGGCAACACTAAGTGGCCTTATAATATATACTTATATATATAATATATATAATTCTCTATTTAGTGTTTCCATTTTCAATAAAATTAATCTGACGGGGGCGGGGGGAGGGCAATTTTTTTTTGTAGCGCTAACCTAAAAATCCAGACCCCCCCCTCCCCCCGCAAGACAAACGTGGCAACTCAAAACAGGGTGACTGATTAGTGAATACCTAGAGTCTCTTACTTTTACAAACTTTCATAAACATTCTGAAATGTGTCTGTTCAACTAAGCCACCATCATGAGTATGCCAATAACATGTATTTTTCATTACGGTCTCGAGGTCTCGAAAGGTCTCGGGGAGAAAAACCGAGACCGCGTCTGTCGAGACCGAGATCGAGACCGAGATCTAAATAGCGGAGACCGAGATCGAGATTGAGATCTGCAAATTGGGTCTCGAGATCGGTCTCGAGACCGAGACCGATCTCGAGACCTACATCACTGGTACCTGGACCAATAAGACTATAACAGAGTCTTCAGTTCAGGCTAACGACAGTGCACCTGAGTGGATTATGTAAAATGGACATACTTATTTAAATATATTAAGACAAAACAGCGTTACTGCCAGTGATGACAAACCAAGTACTAAAGCCTCGTTAGCATATTCATTCTCTGTGTACTTGCCAACAGGGTGGTGTATCGGGGCCAAAAAAAGTAACGCGATACGATACTCGATACATTGGCAAAAATGTATCTCGTTACGATACTAGATATATGAATAATATATGTATCGCGATACGATACGATATATATATATATATATATATATATATATATATATATATATATACACATCATATATGACATATTATGAAGAATTGAATTACTTTCTATTTTTAATGAATTATACAAACAGCGACTTCTCAAACAATTCATCAGACATTCTGTTTCTCTTTGAAGGGAAGAAAGTATCGTGTTACTGACACTTATTTGTATCGTATCTTTCGATACGATACAAATAATAAAAAATGTATCTCGATACGATACAAGATACAGAAAATGTATCGCGATACTACGCCACCCTGCTTGCCAATGATTCTACGAGTTGTTCGTACCCTAAATGGGTATATGGGTGAAGTGGTGCTTTGTAAAAACTGTCTAAAATTTAACCTGTAAACACTGTTTCGCTCAGTAATGATATATATATATATATATATATATATATATATATATATATATATATTGGTTAACCCGAATTGTTCATTCTGACGAAGGTCAAGCTCGTCACTCCACCTTAGACCTACAGTTTAACGTGGAATTCAAACCACGCCCCACCACGGGCGGTCAAAAATTACAAAGTCCTCGACCGGACTCGATCTCACGATCCCCCGATTAGCAGCCCAGCTTCTTAATCACCAGACTACCCCAGGTACCCATTTATCTACCAATCAATTTTTTTTATTGTGTGCCTGTCGTTACAGGGTCTCGATCCCGGGGCCGATGGATTCGTAGTCAACGATGCTAACCATTACACCACCGAGGCGCATATATATATTATATATATATATATATAAAATTATGATAAATGGGATCATAATATTTCATAATTAATATTTACAAATATCTTAGTAACTTATTATTTATAAATTTTATACGCAGAAGATATAATAATAATAATAATAATAATAATAATAATAATAATTCAATAAAAAAAAGTGAAAATAGAGTTAAAAATGTCCATTCAAAATTGATATTCGAATGTAATTTTCACGCCCTGATAAATTTTCATTTTCTTATTGATTCATTTTGGATTTAAAAGGATTTTTAATTTAAAACACACACACACGTTTGGGTTCTCTACAGAACCGCGACATTTTCACACTTTCTCACATATTGATTTCTGTATCGCAACACTGACCTAATTTTAAAAACCTAATAACTCTTACCAAACCTAATTTAATTTTATCTAACCTAGCGTAACCTAACTTAGTCTAGCCTAACCTTATTTATATTCCCTATTTTTTATGATGAAAGATAGCATTTATCAAGATAATTCACTGCGACACTAGAAATGTCGGGATATGCATGTTCGTGTCGCAACGGGCTCTGTGTGTATCTTGAAGATAGTCGCGATTCCGTACACACACACACACACACACACATATTTACATATATTTGAGTTTTTATGTGATGTAAGAATGAAAGCTTTTTAACAATAAAAATAATTAAATTATATTCACAAATATACAAAATGCGACAAATTAAAAACAAAACTTTTTTTTATGATGTTGTCGTATAATTCTAAAGAATTCTGAATCTTGTTTTTCATTTGAAAATAAATTGGATCTAAACTAAAAATCTCTTCCAACATCGACTTTTTAATCCAATAATTTCTTTAGAATTATAATTCGCCATGTTTCGCTTCTACCTGAATATAATTCAACATGCAGTGGGTGACTTAAACGATCGATAAAACGGTTTTTAAATACGGCTTTATTCTCTTACGCCATAAAGTCCAAATTTACATCAAACTTATTCAATTAGTCGCCTTTTGGAATCGATTTTGTGAGTCATGCTAGTTTAAATGGATAAAGAAAGGTTGCCAAGTGTCGCCATAACGGTTTATTTTTGAGTTTCCAAACTCTCTTTTTCATATGTATTATGTAAATGAGAGATTTTTTTTTTCAAATAATTAATCTTAAATTGATACTGATCTTAACTTTTAACATTTGCAAAGAGGTCTTTAAATAAAAAGAATAATTCGAATTGTCGTGTTCTTGAATGAGGATAAGTGATTTGGCCTTTCAAAACCATTTGCATTATAATGCGATACAAGTCGAACTTTTTTAACGATAACTTTGTTTACCATTGACGTAACAATCATAATATATTTATCAAATTTGCTTTACTATTTAATGATTAAATATATATTTATTAATAAATAATAAATATCAAACGAACGAAATATTATAAAGAAGTGGTATTACGCATAAAATTATTCTAAATCATTTTATTAAAAAGAAAAAGAACAAAAAAGAATAATTCATGTAAAAAAATTAATTGTATTAAAACAAATTATTTTGGAAATCACAAAATTTTACAAATATAGAATGGCAAAATCTGGTTTAAAACGTTCAAATTTTGTTCTCATTTTGGTAAATCAGATTCATATAAAATTTCCTTAAAAGAATATTATAAAAAATATAAAAACTACTGTATAAGGCTGCAAGAAAGAGAGAGAGAGAGAGAGAGAGAGAGAGAGAGAGAGAGAGAGAGAGAGAGAGAGAGAGAGAGAGAGGAATATATATATATATATATAATATTTAGGAGAAATCCAATGACAAGGAGAAATGTAAATGCCATGAAAAGTCTTCTTTAATGCGCAACGTTTCGAGCAATACGCTCATCTTCAGGCTGTTTAATAACAATGTGAAATTAAAATCAATATTGAATGAAAAACAAGACAAAGAAAATTTCTATAACCTATTCATAAAGGCAAATTTTAAAAGACTGAGAAAAGAGGGTTAAATTCTAAGTTATACAGATTTACATATATATATATATATATATAAAATCATTAATACAGTCATAATTTAAGTGGAATTATGAACAGTTAACAACCTTTTACATGGAACACCATTGCGCCCGTACGCCCATTTCAGGGCACGAGCAGCTCACAGTAGTATTGCCAAGCAAATAGGGGTCAAAGTACTGACAAGGCTTTCGTACGTGGTTCATTACCACTGAAGCCAACAATGTTCTGTTTCGTTAGTTTGTATTGCAGCCACCCCCAGTTATTATCATTCTTGGTGTATGATTCTTCAGGAGCAAGATGCCCAGCAAGTTTGCGTTTCCTCTCCGAGGCAGCGCAAATTTAACTGTATCAATCAGTCACACTCGTACTACCTTAGGCTCGCTCTACACAAACTAGACCAAAAACCACAAGTATCCGCGATCGCAAATCGTCCATTACAGACCTGTATTTTGTTTATAATAATATTTTTTACGTGTATCCGTAGACTGAACACGGAAAAAAGTATATTTGTAAACTCAAATAGAATAGAATTTAATTAAAGAACACTACGTCATACGGTAGAATAACCTAAAAAAAAAGAATAAAGGAAGCCCTTTATTATCTTATCTTATTTTCCTTATTTTGAAGATACGATTTCACTATTTGTCCGGTAAACCTCTTTTTAATCCAGTTTAGTCCTTTCGTCCTTATTCCTGCGAGTATTATCGAGATTTTCTCACCACTACTAGTATTTAGGCTTGTTATTACCGTTACTATCGTAAAAATTATTACTGGTATTATTATTATTTATTATTATTATTATTAATAGTTACTATTTTTGTTATTAATTCTAGACAGAATACCTTTGTGTGCATATATATATATATATATATATACATATATATATATATATATTATATATATGTGTGTGTGTGTGGTGTGTGTGTGTGTGTGTGTTGCGAAAGCACAACATGAGTTTCACTGTTACGTAGTAGTGAACCCTTAACAAGCATCTTATTAACATAAATATGGGAAGCCTTTTCCAGCATACAAAAATACAAAAACTAAAAATAAAAAAAATTGGATCAATTTTCCCCTCAGATGAACGAGGGAAAGTTGGCGTATAGGCCTTCTCCAACTTTTTCTGCTCCCCTCGAAAGCCTTGATTTATGTGCCCTTCCAAACTCGTACTAGGGACCAGATAAACACTGACACCAATTTTATACATATACATACATACATACACATATACACATACATTCATATATACATATACACATAATTCATATATACATACATATGCGTGTATGTTTATGTATGAATGAACATTTGGATGATGAACTTGGAGAAATATAAGGTGGTCAAGAAGTCCTGCCTCATTTTAGTGAATATTCTGTAAGTCATGAGGCAGGACTTTTTTGGACCACCCTGTATATGTATTTGCTCGCAAATCTCAGTTTTTTTCTCTTATCGCTATCAATGCATAAAACAGAATAAAAGGTCTTTGTTTGCGGGCAAATAAATGTTCATCTTTTTTATATGACCAAAGCGTCTACCTCAAAGAACGTTCATATATATATATATCCTGACGGGATGGAGGGTCCGAACCCCATGAGATCATCAAACAATTTGTTTAGAAGATAATCTCTACCCCTGCGTGTCCATCAGGGTCTTTGTGTTGAAGATCCATATTATATAATTATCGTTCATTATTTTCATTAAATCATTAAATATTTGTGAAAATATAAAACTTAATATAATTTATATTAAAATATATATACACAAAGCAAATGTAAACAAAGAAAAAAGAAAATATTAACCCCTTTATGGACGACTGGGTAGAATTTGTATCGTTTCAAATACTAACATTCATAATTTTACCTTTAAAAAAATTCTGGTATTAAGGGGTTAATTACTATTGGTTAAAAATGTGGGGATACACTGGGACATGGCCCCATAATAACCACTGAAGAGGGCCAGAAGCAGATACGGCGCTCAAGCCTGACTAATGCGGCCCAATTACGCTAACTCCTGCGTTAATATTACCAGCACCATCGGGAGTCAAACCCCCGCCCTTAGTGTGTTATTCCCTTCGCTTATGGAGAAGTGGAGTTACTACCTTAGCTATGGACGCTGGTCCCATACCTATATATTTACGGCCCGAAGCGTATCCTGACTCAGTACTTTCCTCATAAAGAAATTACCCATTTCATGCACTCACGCAATTGGTCTGTACATGAGGAACCACTTCGTTCCATCGGTTTATTATGTTAACATGAGATTAACATTGAAGTTAACTTCTTTTCTTTAATCGTTGAGTGTTTATCACAAGATAAAGTTGATGACATTTTATGTAGGCCCACATTTTACTTGAAATTTGATTTGTAATTACCAATATGTAATGTAAAACCACTGGAAACGTTTGTTATATATGAACGAACGACTTCTTATACACAACTTTACAAAAAAAGGAGTGATTTTAGGGTTCTTAGCTCGAAAATACGAGTAGGTTGAAGCGTATTTTCTATGCAACCGATGCAACTTAGAAGTCGCCTTTAAACTATCTGACTTCATGTTGGTCGTTTTCGCTTATCTTTATTGAAATTTTATCTAACAAATCAAGAATTTCTTTTGCGTAGTCCTTCCTAATTAGATGTGCCTTTTTATCGTCCTTTTTAGGACCCATAGAGGCGAGCATGACAATCTCCTCGTCAATCAATTCGTCCTTATGTCTCTCCACTATTTTGATGATGTCTTCCTCCTACAGGCTATCACATCCAGGAAAAGGCCCCTCCAAACTCCAAGTCTTCTTTTGAATCAGGGAAGTTTTCAAAGTTGGAGAGAATAAAAGCACAGCTTCTTCTACACCCACTTCAGCGTTGACTCCTTCCCTTCCTCGCAAGCATGGTAAATCATCCTTAGGGCATCGCCGATGTTGAAGGGCTTCTCGAAACTCCTTAACCGATCCTCTGAAGATGTCGATGGCGATGCAGCAACTGGCTCATTCGACTCGAAATCGTTGTTCACCAAGGCCATCGCTCCCAGGAAATCGATGATGTAAAGACTCTTGAAGACAACAATAACTCCTTGATCCATTGGTTGGATGAATGACGTTGTGTTGAGAGGCAGGAAAACAACCTTGAAATCAGTAACGAATAATGGAATGTGCTCCGGTTGACCGGAGGCGTTGTCCAAAATAAGAAGCACTTTCTTCGCCAGTTTCTTCCCGCCAAATAAATGGTGACCTTCGGAATAAACCCGCTCTTGAGCCTGTCCTTGACGATTTGTCTGGTCACCCATATGTTCGTGTCTTACTCCAAAAGACAGGAAGCCCGACTGAAATTTCCTTCAAAGCACGAGGACGGTTTAACCTGCAGATGCATGCAGGCCGCAGATGGAAGTCTCCTGAAGCATTAGCATTGGCACTTCGCAGTACATCGACCCGGAGTTTTTGAGGCCTGAACTCACTTACCATCGCCTCTTCCTTCATCAGAAAAATCGCATCTCACCGACATTAAAATCACGATGGGAAAAGTAATGGTTAAGGAGCTCCCGCAACTCTTCAACGAATTTCTTTGCTCTTTCGTTTGCTTCTTCCTTTCATTAACAAAGATACTGAAATGTGAGCTTTCATCGTTACAGGGTTGCTGAAGCTAACTGAAGCTCTCTTCTTCCTTCCAGTGATGTATAATACTCACGAAAGTTTATTACATAAAATAAATCTTCAACAATAAAGAAAATCCACTTCAAGAATAGCAAAATCTGAACGATACACGAACGAACGACAGGAAATACGTGAAATACGATGCAGCGTCTTCCAAAAGACAAAGAATGAACAACGGTACATTAGGGTATACTACTTGTCTCTCTCAAACAAACGCCCAATCGGATTAACAAATAAACGGATTAGTGGGGAGGGGGTCAATACTGACTCCTTATTTACTTAGCAATGCTGCTGCGAGCTGTTCATATCCTGAAACAGACGTGTGGTAGGAATGGCTTTCTATGTAATATACGAAACTTTTCTTTGTTAGCCCACAAAAATGCATTAATTAATAATTATTAGTTAATGCAGATGTCAAAATATTAATTGAAGTCGAAAAATTGTCATTAAAATCCATTTATCACTTTTTGGTACAAAATTTTCATTTTTAAAGTACCACAAATGATTCTTGAATTTTTCTAATTTTGAAAAAAATTCAACTGAAAAATAAATAAAATAATAATAATAACCGGTAAAATAAAACCAAATGGAAAAAAAAATAAAAATAAATAACATTTCACCCTACTTTCCAATGGAGGTGAGGCTTATTATATATATATATATATAATGAATTCATTCACTTTTACAATATTTTTGTTTTCACTTTCAAAGAAAAAGTTTTAGATTAAATCGTAAATTCTAATCTCACAATATTATTTAAAACTGAAATGAAAATTTTGTACCAAAAAGTGATTTAATTGTAACATCTTTAAAAATCAGAAAACTATATTACAAATTAACAATTTGTTAAAATTGCACTTTTATTATAAAAAAATGAAAAAACGTTGAAATCAATATTATAATCCAAAAAATTTAAAAATTTTGTACCAAAAAGTGATTAGTTAATTTAAACAAACAATTTGTTTATTTTAAAAAAACAAACTGTACTTAACAAAATTTTCTGAAAAGCAACTTTCGGAAAAGTTGAAATTTTGATGCGGCTTAATAATATTTCACCGCTTAAAGTTAAATATTTTGAAAAAAATTCAATTTTGCTAAAATTTTCTTTCGGGAAGCAAATACTAAAAGACAAATATTTGAAATGAAAATTTTGTACCAAAAAGTGATTTAATTCAAAAATCGACGTAAAATTTCATTTGAAAAATTTTTGAGAAATTTTCAATTTTAAAATTTTTAAATTAGTTGCCTATTATTTTTTAATCAAATATTTCTAGAATTTTTTATGTAAGTTGAAAATTATTACAATGAAATTTTAAGAGCAAAATGGTAAATAAAAAAATTGTGTGAACAATGATGTTTCTAAATGGAAGGTTTTGGGGGTTTCTGAATTTACCCCACCAAAAAAAGGACTAATTACATTCATAACACATTCAAATTTTAACTATTATTTAATTATTTTAATTACTGAAAGTTAAATTAAGTAAAATAATTTAATTAATCTTTAAAACGAAATTTAAAATAAAGGTAAAAAAAGTGTCTTTGAATTTTTAATTTATGTAAAAACTATTCTTGAATTTTTTTTTTTACATTTTTTTTAATTATTTAACTTTTAATTTTGAATTTTTAAATTATCATAAATTTAATTTTTTTTTTAATTTTTTAAATTAATTTTCATTTCCACTTGAGGTAATTTAAAGTAGGCCTATATATAATAATAATAATAATAATAATAATAATACTAATAATAAAATAAAAAAATTTATTTTAGTATTAAAGTATCTAGAATAACAAGAGGTCGTCCTTTATGTTTCAAATTACTTTAAATCTTATTTGGAAGGTAGACAGCACTTAAACTTCTTTAAAAAATTTCCGACAAGGTCAATGATAAATAAGGTATACCTCAAGGAAGTTACTTGGATCCATTGTTCTTTTAAAATTTATACAAATGATTTAAACTTTTTCTCCTTTCATGCCCGTCAGTCGAAACTACTCGTTTCATGTGAGTGAAAACCCTCGCCTATTTATAACCCTGTTGTAAATTTAGCAAATTAGCTTCACAACAATTTATGATATTTAGCTCCTTGAACATAACCTAGGTTCTTTTTGGAAACTGATGATGGAATGGTGAGATTGCTGAAGAAATGCGCCGTAGTGTTATCTTTAATGTTAATCTAAAGTATTATAGGATTGCGCTAATGATATTTTATTGGCAAATCACATTATCTCTCTAATTTATCTTTCGTTTTTTATTTCTTATCGGTTTGGAGATAATTTTGCTCCGAAGGTCGCTAAACATTTTTTACAATTTAGTGCCATAGATTTTTTTTTTTTATTTTTTAAGGGGTGGAGTTATCTTGTTTTATTCAGGGGCCAACAAGCTGCAAATACTCCAGAACAGAAGCGTACATAATCTGTTCTCTTGTCCTTCACTGGAATTATATTAAATTGTCAAAATCCTTGAAATGGAAGATGTCTCACACAATGTCTGGTGAGTTTATGAATAAATAAAATATTGTATACTTTTTTCAACCTACGTTGATTCGTTATATCTAAGGTTCACACACTACATTCCATACACTACTTTTGTTGTTCTTTTACAGAGGAAATGAAATGCAATGACAACAACCAAAGACATGGTAAACTATTTGCCAACCAGTCCAAATAACCAATTCGACCATGCAATGACGACACGAATCATACATGCTTATTTGCCTGCATGGTCCTAACTTAAATGATCAGTGCAATCCCGGCCAGTTTGATTGTCTTAACCATGTAGATTAGTTGCCAAATAGTTAAACAAGTATTAAGTGATTGTAACCAACATTTATTCCTTTGTATTTTCCTACAACTGTTGTTATTAAGATGGACACTGTATATCAAACAACATTCTTGGAGAATTCTTTGCCAGGTAATAGTGAAATGCAGCGTCATTAAAGCAATGTTTGGAAAATTTTTTTGTAAAGCTTATTTTATAAGTTATTAAGTTTCCCGCCTACCTTGGTTGGGGCTGTATTATCTGCCTAATGGATTAATACCCCTATACCCCGCAAAACAACTCGAGAACACATTGTGATTAATATAACATTTGAAATTATCATCAACTTTCTAATAAATGCTTAACAGCCTTTACTTGAATCTTTTAACTTGTGTATAAGACTAATTTGCAATTTACATATTAATAATAATAATAATAATAATAATATAATAATAATGATAATAGGAAAGAGCGTGAGTAGCAAAGAAAATACATAAAGAATGATAGCCCAAATACTAAACCGCAGACACATAATACTATTATCAATAGCACAATACCAAAATACTTATATACATAAACGAACGCTCATAAATAACGTGGACTGAAAGAAAAGAGTCCAAACATATCCCGTTAAAGTCCTTTCCTATATATATATATATATATATAGCTATCAGGACCGAACCCCAATTGAAAGGAGACGAGGTCCACGAGAGCTGAAACGCAACTCAGACGAAATAAATCCTATTGTAAAGGAACAATTCAGGGAAGGAATTCGTCTAACAAAAGAATCAAATATAAACTATGACCACAAAACACTCAGGTAAACTGGATCAGGTAAACAAAATTTTAAATTATGACCCAAGGAAATGAGTTCACAAACAAAATCATAAAATAATAAAATGGTTCCCCACTTCTACGAAAGGGAGAGAAATAAGGGAGTGAATGGATATGCGGAACACCACACACACACACACACACACACACACACAGAGTTTTGTTTTTTTTATCTCATATGCGGAACACACACACACACACAGAGTTTTGTTTTTATTTGCTTTATCTCATATACAGTTACATGCAATCTAAAGACGCCCCCCCCCGAGTTCAAATGTTATCTTTTCAAAATCTTTTCGATATAAAATTTTAGGATTTAACAAAATTTCCCTCGAGAATTTCAAAGCAGAAATTATTTAATGGAGTCGTTGTAATGACTTCGAACTTTGTCGTTATTCAAAGCCAAAAATGGATAAAAAGACTGAAAAATAGTTGTTGTTTTTTTTGAAATCTCGCGTTGAAAACGAGACACAAAAATTCGTCCAAAAACGAGCGATTTCCTCACTTCAAACGTTAAAATCGTCACGGCTCGAAGAACGTTTTCATTCTATGACATCTTCTGTCAACGGAGATACGAAACACGTTTTTTAATCCTTCTTTTTTTTACTTTCGACACGAATTTCGGATATGAAGAGCGGAGGAAGCTCATGGCTACTGTGACCATGACGCAGCGTTTTCTATCGTCTTGGAACGATGACCCGTGACACCACTATCGTCAGGCTAGCGATAGACTTGAGGCAAGTGAGGGTCTTCAATAAGGGTTATGATTAAACGGTAAAAACTCGCAATTTCGCCCTTAATTCGTATATGCACGTTCCTTCTTCGTCTCAAACTCGAAGTGAAACGCATCAACTGCAAATTCCGGACAAAATAAACGTTAAATTGAAGTCTGTACAAACCAGAGTAATTTTGAGATTGCGAAGGAACGTTTTATATTCGAGGGAAGTCTGTTTGCAGATAAGAGGTTGTGATAACGTTTACGGTGTTTTATTTGAAATAAAACTATAATTTAAGGTGTACAAAATATACTTAATTTCCTTTAATGACTATTTTGCGTGTTGTATGAAAAATTAAAAGGAAGACAAATAGTTTCGAAAGACTATTGTCCCTTACGTATAATAACAAAAAATACTACAAGTCATGCAGATAGTATATATATATATATATATATATATATATATATATATATATATATTCCTTTAAACGCAAACCACTGTAAAATTTATTCGTCAGATTAATTTAGATTCTTCAGGATCCATGACAGAACTCTCTCTCTCTCTCTCTCTCTCTCTCTCTCTCTCTCTCTCTCTCTCCAATCCGCTTCAACCCCAAAACAAGTTTTTTGCGCCCAAATCTTAGTTTACCAACGTCCCAACATCGTCTCCTCTGGCAAGAATTTCTCCTCCAGTTAGAAATAAAGTTTTTCTCTCCAATTACAAGAATAAAATCGAGAGATAAGAATCCGAGCGAAGTGAGCGTCGTCGACTATTTTTTTTTTTTTTTTTTTTGTGGATAATATGACGTCTAGTTGTCGAAAGTACGAAGACAAAATTACTTACAAGAATATGATGAATTTATCTTTAAGAGGAAATTGACTTTCTGATCTGAGATAAGTTGTTGTTTTTTTTAAATATTGGTAACCGCTTTTATAAGCTTATTTCTGCTCAACGTTTATCTGAATTTACGTAAAACGTTAATATATATATATATATATATTATATATATATATATATACTTAATTACGATAAAGGATGAGCAGATATATATGGACTCGCAAAAGCGACGTTTTGTTAGCTTGTTGGTCAAGGTAGTCAACTGGTATAAAGCGATGTTAGGGTTCGATTTCTTTATAAGTATGTTTTAATTAAAACTCTTAATAAAAACTTTATTTTAAAATTTAACTTTATTTTTTTATATTATCTTTTTTTTTTTATTTTAACTCCAGTTTCGGTTATACTTTTCCCAAGGTGAAAATTTGCATGAATGAACTTCTGTAATGCCAAAATTTAAATGGTGTATATATATAATATATATATATATATATATATATATATATATATATATATATATGCACTAAAATCACAAAATAACACGTGACCTTATTAATAAGCAAACAACCACAGGGAAAAGGAAACACGAAAGCGCCCGGACTTTGTGTTTCCTTTTCCCTGTGGTTGTTTGCTTATATATATATTATATATATATTATATATATATATATATATATATGGTGTAGTGGTTAGCGTCGCTGACTACGAATCTATCGGCCCTAGGATCGAGACCCGGTGACGGCAGGTGGCGCACAGCAAAACCCAGCTGTTCATCCTTCCACACAATGAAGAAATCGGTTGGTAGATAAATGGGTACCCTGGGTAGCCTAGTGGTTAAGACGCTGGGCTGCTGGTGAGGCGTGGTTCGGATTCCACGTTAAACTATAGGTATAAGGTGGAGTGACAAGCTTGACCTTCGTCAGAATGAACAATCCGGGAGGAAGCAAAACCACGGTTAACCAAGGTATATATATATATATATATATATATATATATATATATATATATGTCAATCAACGATAGACTAAACCTTGAGCTTGCTTCTAAATTTCAAAGTTCCGTAAAGTCTGTAATGTCTGTAATGTCCGTAATGTCCGTGAACAAGATACTAGTCATTAAATATTACTTCATGTACCTTAATTACGATAATGTCTCATGAAGTACCGGTTAAGTGTCCAATAATTTTATATTTAGAAGTTGGAGAAGGACATAGTATTCCCTAATCAATATTTTTAAGTCACTAAATAGAGACTGAGTTTTCCGATTACCAAATTTTCACGTATCGCGCCATGTTGATTTTCATATAATTTTTTAACCTTTTACAATATATATTAACTTTCTTTCTTTTTTTTTTTTACCAAAGCCCATGAATGAGGGAGGCTCGTGACAGAGGTCTAGTTAGCTTTATTGTAAATATCGTATGTTAAGGAACAAATATATATATATACGTGTGTGTGTGTCGTGCTCTTGAGTGCTCTTTGTGCTCGTTTGTACGTGCTTGTTCCTGGAGGTTTCACGTGCGCCCTCCCGGCCCTAGCACCCAAGGATGATGGGGCTCGATCCTGCAGTCCTTGTCATCCTTGGTCTTTTTCCACTTCGACTGTCCCCTCCACCCTTTCTTTTTCCTCTGTCTTTCCTCTCACTTTTTCTTTGTTTTTCCGCCGAGATATGCCCTTCTAAATAGAAGCGAATCGGTTCTTCCCGAACTTAAAAAAAAATATACGTGTGTGTGTATATATATATATATATATATATATATATATATATATATATATATAACAGAAATGGGAAAAAAAGTTGGTCCGAGTTTTCTATGAATTTCCTTTCGATGATATTCCATTACTGAATTCTGCTGCAGGGATACCAACCTTGATATTAAAGTCATTATCTGGCGTTCCGAAGTGACGAATGAGGAAGGGTTGGTAATTCTACCAAAATCAGGCATTCTAACCGCGTGGTTTTCACCCAGAAGATTCACTGTACTTCATTGATGTAATTCTACTTTACTCATAAATTATAGTTAAATATTTAATTTTTCTTTCTTAATGAAATTTTGAAAATTAATTTATCACGAAAATTGATAGCTTAATGATTGCTAATGTTGGTCATGAGCTATATAAAATATTGATCCTTCGCTCTCTGTCGGAATTGTTCATAAATAGATAAAACTTACATATATATATATATATATATATATATATATATATATATATGTATATAAATCCAAAGTTTGAAATTACAGTCACTTATCGAATGTTACCGAAACCAGTAAAATTTCCTTACGGAATCACGAGTTTCGTTGCAATCTGCGAATGTATAATGCATATTTTGTGCACGATAATTACGACTGCCAAACTGAAAAGACTGATCAATCACAACGCAATTGAAAGATCATTGACCGAGTGATTGTTTCTATCACCGATCATTGTTCTCTTAATGAAAAGTCGAAAAGGATATGTAAGAATTTGGACCCATTTCATTTCGTTCAATATTTTTTGTCTTCTTTGTGACTATAATACAAGCCCTGTTGTTACTGTTGTCATTGATCCTACTACTATAATCGTTGTTGTTGATGTTGTTGTTGTTGCTGCTGTTGTTACAGCCTCGATCATTCCCACAATTAGATTGCCTTCGAGCGCAACACTTAGCCCTTCATTCTCATGTCGACCTCCACTTTTCAGTTACGCTCAACTGACATCATTGTGTAACAAACGTCGATGCATCGTTTGTATAAAAGGAATGAAGTTTTTAGTTATTTAGTTTCTAGTTATCTAAAGTTTTTTTTTCAGGTTTTTATAATTTTCTAAATTTTAGTTTCATATATTTTAACCTTTTCTTCAAATATCTTATTCATAATATAGAGAATCCCACATGCATACGATATACAGGGTGTTTATTTTATCAGTTAACTCAAAGAAATGCAAATAAAAAAATTAAATAAAAGTTACCTGTATTTCAGAGATGCGCAAAACTTTGCGATATGAGAAACAGCAACAGTCGAAACACGTCATAAAAAATGTTGGAAGTGTTCACTGTCAAGTTCAATGCACAAACGTGCACGGCGAAGCATGTTGCTAGACACAGATTGTAACACGTTTGGCTAAATGTAACTCCCCGACGTAATCGTGTTGTAGTGTACAGTTGTTCCCTTTAATTTATTTTTCTATTTATACTTCTTTAGGTTAACTGATAAACTGAACACCCTGTATTTAAAAACTGCAGATGTATGTAAAAATGTTATTGAGAGAGAGAGAGAGAGAGAGAGAGAGAGGTACAAAAACATAAATGGTATTTTTTCAGAATTTTTTGCCAATTTAATAAGAAAATAATTGCCAAAAAAGCGAATCGGAAATAGGCAATTTAGAAACATTTACTCGCCATGACGTTATGCTCTTAAGAATAGCAATTAGTTCAGGTATTTTCACTATTTGTCGAGGTTTTATAAAACCTCTGGACGTCTCCAGACGCGCGACTTTAGAGCGCAGAATTGGCTTAAGACGCGCGACCTGGTAAGCCTGGTAAGACCTGGCAGTCTTCGAATATAGAATTGGCGTAAGAATTGACGTACGACGCGAAACTCGACAAATCTTTGAGCCCAAAATTGGCCTAAGACGCGCCTCGTAATCTGTATATATAATTTTACATCGACATATTTTCACTACGTTAATATAATAATAATAATAATAATAATAATAATAAAATAATAATAATTACAAAAAATGTTTGGAATGGTTATCTTCATTCGTAACAGCAAAGGTCACGTGACTAAGTGGATCAATAGTTTTATGTGTATGAATCATCTATATAAGGGTCGCTACAATATCTAAACTCAGAGGGCGGTCATCTACCCAACTACTGAACAGACCTAACGTTGCTTAACTTCGCTGATCTGTTAGGAAGCAGTGGTGCTACGTGACTACGACTTACCTTCGATATGGGGTACCTTACCATATACCCCGTATATACCACCCCAATAATATCTCCATTAATAATACTGCTATTGTATTAATACAATACTTAGCTACCCTCAAAATGAAGACTTACGTCGAGAGAGAGAGAGAGAGAGAGAGAGAGAGAGAGAGGAGAGAGAGAGAGAACTGCAAAATTAGTTTGGATATTGTTCATATATTTAAAATAGGAAGGAATAGTATTTATATATATGAACATAATTTTCAAAGAAATTTCATTTCAACTAAGTTGAGAATGAAGAGGATCCAAAAACCTGAAGAGGTTCAGAAGCTCTGAAGAGGATCAACAACTGGTATACAGTTCTCAGGTCTGACGAACGCCGCTGTCCATTGCGCTAATTCCTTGATTAATATTAACCAGTGCCATCAGGAGTCGAACCCCCGACCTCAGTGTCTTTACTTCGTTTGTAGGGAAACGGTGTTACCCAATCAGTTAAGAGTGCTAGCGATTCCTTGACTAGCTTTGTGAACTTGTTTCTGAGCTGTCGGCTGGCTTATATCGATGACACTGCATGGCTGAGTTTTTCATTCAGACTTCTAAACAAGTCCATTCAACGTTGATCCAATAGTTTTTCCAACAAAATTCGGAATACAAATGATAATGATAATAATGATAATAATGATAAGCGTTATTGGCAAAAATGACCCAAATGACCCATTGATGAAATTCGCGTGGCGGAGGCTCGCATTCTGTCAATGTAAAGTCACACATAACTCGAGATATCAGTCCTAAGTGGCAAGACGATCCTGCGTGAGGCTGAATGGAAATTATAAAAATCTCATCCAAATTTGGTTTTCGTAAACAGTTTTCCTGTTTTGGTGAACCTATTCGAAAAATAGATCTGTAACATTACAGTAATCTGAATACATAAATAAACATTTAAAATCGTCCAAACAAATTATGAAATCTTATTTTCTTGTGAAAAGAAAGGAAGGCAGTGTTCCACTCCCACCCCTAATATATATATATATATAATATATATATAATATATATATATATATTATATATATATATATATATATATATATATATATATATATATATAATATTATCTTCAGCGATAAGTCTGAAAATGAATCATGCACTGGAAGTCGTGAAGATTATTCACAGCGTTCGACATATCTTGGAGTTCACCGATACATACATACATACATACATATATATGAGACCGATGATGCGAAATTCGAAACACAAAATCAGATAGTTATAAATAAAGCAAAAAGAGTCGCGGGACAGGTACTAAGAACGTTCAAAAGAACACGACAGTAATGATTCCCTTGCTAAGAACACTGATCATACCAAAACTTGAATACTGCTCAGTCTTCACGTCCCCATATAAAAAGGAAGAAATTAATAAACTAATAATAATTAAAAGAAATTCCACAACCAAGACTGATGGCTGCAAAGAACTCAACTACTGGGAAAGACTACGTAAACTAAATCTGTACTCCCTGAAAAGAAGAAGAGAGAGGTACACCATAATCTACATATGGAAAATGATCGAAAAACTGGTACCAAACCTAAAACTAAACCCAATTACCATTCAAAATTCAAACAACGCTGGAAAATAGGAAAGGTAGAATGTGTAGTGTTCCCGAATTAAAGGCCCGAGAAGGGACCTCTTCAACACTGAAAGAAATAGCTTGGTTGTCAGGGGCCAATACTTTTTAACCAGCTTCCGAAAGACCTCAGAAACGTTACAGGGGTCAAAGTTGAAGTCTTCAAGAGAAAACTAGATGCCTGGCTCAGGACGGTACCAGATGAGCCGGGTGTACCTGGCTATGTGCGGTGGAGAGCGCAAGAAAGTAACTCGCTCTTCCACCAAGCCAGGCCTAGAAGCGGGGCCACCAGCTTGACCTTCGTGTGAAGAGAGACCAATACACGGAACATCAACGAGGTTAACGAGGTATATATATATATATATATATATATATATATATTGCAGGCTTCATTAAAAGAATATTCGTGGATGGAGGCTGCAGTGTTCTGATTTAAAACTGAAATTATCTTTATTATTTTCTTTTATCGAGTTTTTTAAGTCTTGTGAATTTGAGCAATTTTAAGATATTAATTTAATTTTTTTTTTATAATATGGTAACATTATTTAAAATGGTGATTTTTTACCGGGTCAGTTATATACAATTTTTTAAAAATTATATATATATATATATATTATATATATATATATATATATATGCACTAAAATCACAAAATAACACGTGATCTTATTAATAAGCAAACAACCACAGGGAAAGGAAACACAAAGTCCGAGCGCTTTATTTTCTGTTCTCTTGATAATGTGAATATATCACGAAAGCGCTCGGACTTTGGTTTCCTTTTCCCTGTGGTTGTTTGCTTATATATATATATATATATATATATATATATATACCGCGTCTCGCTGACTACTGTACAAATCCATCGACTGCCGGTTCGATTCCAGTCGCGAGCAAGCGGCGCTCAGCTCACCTTTTGCTGATCACCGTTTGCTTCCGTTGGTAGATGAATGAGTATAAAAATAAAAACCCTGAAATAAGGCTGGATGATGCAAAGGTGTCCGACACAGATCTACCCTGAACAATTGCTCAAGCCCCACTATTATATATTATATATATATAATAATATATATATATATATATATATATATATATTATATATATATATATATTAATATATATATATATAAAATTATATTATATATATATATATATATATATATATATATATATATATAATATATATTATATATATATATATATATATATATTATACTGTATATATATATATTATATATATATATATATATATATTCTTAAATGAATCAGTAGCAGTGTTTTATCTTTGTAGATAACTTTCATAATATATTAATGAACTGTGGAAAAAGCCCTTATCTAAAAATTCTTGCATATATTAACTGGTTTTTGCTTGACAGCTTCGGTGGTGATGAGTTCACGAACTCAAGAGTAAATAACTGTTCCTATGTTTTGAGTTAGTCCCCTTTACTTATTGGATTTGCATTTAATTATTATAAACCTTTATGCCTATTCAATGTCTATTCCACGACTATTTCATGTCTATTCCATTTCTACTCCAGTCTATTCCATGTCTATTACATATCTGTCTGTTTTAAACGCTTGTGTATACAAGATAATAGAAAAAAATGAGAAATACCGTCATTTCACTATGTGACAATACATATATATATAATATATATATATATATATATATATATATAATATATAATATTATATATATATATATATATATATATATATATATCACAAAAGGGCATCTGATTCGGCAATATTTCAAGTTTTATATCGATATTTAGTAAATTTTCCACATGCTTTCTATCATTTTCAATAACTAAACAAAATCTACACTGTAATTCAGTGAAAACAATGGCCAAAACAGTTTACGGGAACTGATGGTACGGCATCTCTGATGCCCATCATTAAGTCGTTAACGTCCCCTTGGTTTCTCATGATATACGTTGTCTTTACATATCCCCACCCCCAAAAATAAAACTCTAAGGAGATAGGTCCGCAGAATGAGGTGGCTATCTTGTAGGTCCTTCTCGACCATTCGACCGTCTTGTGAATTTTTCGGTTAGAAACATACACACAATACGAGCAAAATGAGGCGGTGCACCATCTTGTTGAAACTGCGCGATGCTTTAAAAGACTTAAAATTTGTCGTACAAGAGGAACAAAGAACGCTTTTAACTTTCTAAGATAAAATCCTCCAGTAACGGTTTTGTCTTCGAAAGATATAAGAGGCCCTTAAATTAATTTTTGGGACTCTGTCTCATGTTCTTACGTTTCGTGTGAATGTTGTTCCCTGCAGATTTGCGGTTACGGGAGTTTAATCTGACAAAGGTAGTGAAAATTGCTTCGTCGCCAAAAATGAAATTTGAAAGGAAGTGAGCGATCATCAGTTTCAAGACTTTCGATAAAGTCTTGACAGGTGTTAAATCTTGTAGAGTAATCTTCTCTCGCAGTTGGTGAACAACCTGTACCTTGTAAGACCGGAATTTTAAAATTTATGTGTGATTTCATGCACAGAAGAGTATAAAATTTTAACTGAGGTGAAGCTCACCTTAGTGACTTCTTAGGGCTTCTCAGGAATGTTTGGCGAACAACATTGACTCTTTCTGGAAGATTTCTTGGATCTATGGGTGATTTCCCCTTCTTTTGAAACTTCCTTTTGCAGTGAACTTCTTTACCCATACACGGATAACAGTTCTCTGTGGTGTTGGTTTGTTTAATTCACGCGTAAATAGTCTTTGGGCTGTAACGATTGATCCACATTCGCGAACCAACTTTACGAGTTTGGTCTTCTCTTTAACAGACGCCATATTTACGACTCGGCCAGGCGAAAACTATATGATAAAAACAGGCATTATACAGGGTGTCCATAAAATCACACAAGTAAATATAGTGAACTGTACATGCGTATTCACTCGAGTGATTTTACGAAAACCCTGTACAATCTTATTCAAACCCATCGCATTTCCGCCATTGTTTAAAAAAAAAAAACAGTGTGCACCTAAAATTTTTTGAATATATCAATTTAATAAATTATAATTATTATTTCTTTTGGCATCATTCATTTATATATATATATATATATATCTATAATATATATATATATATATATAGATATATATATGTTATCTCGGTGATTGATCTTGGTGGAATTTTAAAACGCACAAGACCAGTTTCTTTAAAGCATAACAAAATGATTTTTACAGAAATACGTTAAATTATTTCAACATAAACGTTTGAATGCATTTAATTAAGGACCTGGATTTAACCGCATTTTATTGTTATTGTTATTTTTATAGTATTATCATACAGTGTTACATCAGTTTATAATGAAAACATAATATATGCAAATAAAACCCACAGTAAAGCCCATAACTGTGGGTTTTATTGCATGCAATTTTTAGTACGTGATAAAATAAGGAAATATATTTCATTTTTACTAAATTATGTCGGGTATCATGTTACAATTATTGCTTTGTCACGTCGAATATGTTATACAACACTACGCAATTAGCAGAAGATATATATATATATACCGAGAGAGAGAGAGAGGTACCGGTACTCCATATACCCATAAATAGCTCCCCCCCCCCATAAAAAAAGAAATACCATACCCAAACTGGTGTTTTAAGAATAGCACGAAAAAAAAGGGGTTTTTAATTCAAAAACTAAAATTTTTCACGGAGAAAATTCTTTGTTAAAACAAATAAATACGTGATTAACTATTTACCTCCGTATTCTAAATTGTTAATCCCACTATACTATGAGTAGTCCGACTATTCTGTGGTATAATTGGCTTAACCATATTAGGTGAATTAACTACTTGGTGTAGTGTACGGATATTTTGTTACTTTAACTGTACAGGTTTTTCTCCGTGCTGACGTTTTTGTATAATGCAGGAAGGAGGGGCCAAGGGCGAATGCCCGCAAAACTTCCACTCTCCTCGGTAGAAGGAGAAGGAGATAGCCAAAATCAAGGTCCAGGGTTTTTCGAGATACCTGGACTCTCTGCGTTTGAAAGATTGGAGGTCATAGACAGAGGGAAAGATGTATTGAGGAAGGTTGTTCCAGAGTTAGAGCAGTGGTTCCCAATTAGGGGTAAATTACCACCGCGGGGGTAATTTGACATTTTCCGAGGAGGAGGCAATATAGTCAAATTACAAAATCTTGACGATGTCAAGCGTCCATGCTTGACCACTTAATCAGTCTTCGAGAGCGAATGTCCCAATCTTTTCCCACGTGGACCTGACTCCGTACTATTCGATTCTTGACCCTTTCAAAT
This sequence comes from Bathynomus jamesi, assembly GCA_023014485.1. Classification (NCBI taxonomy): domain Eukaryota; kingdom Metazoa; phylum Arthropoda; class Malacostraca; order Isopoda; family Cirolanidae; genus Bathynomus; species Bathynomus jamesi. The sequence goes on along the minus strand of JAJOZX010014076.1, from coordinate 850 downwards.
GTCCATCGAAAACATTCCAGAAGAGCCATCTGGTTTGGCTGAGACATCATCGAAATGAAGACCGACAAGCTTCTCCAGATCAAGCTTCGAAAGTGAGCAGCCAAAGTTGTCTTCTTTTGGACCGCTCGGGAGGGAGAATACTCTGTTGGCGAGGATTTTGCTCCCGTTTGCCACCACCTACCTGTGCGAGCAGGATTTTCTGCCCTATTACGTGTGAAAAAGTAAACAGAGAAACAGGCTGCAGCCAGAAAACGACATTAGATGTTTACTCGCGAAGCTGTGGCCGCGCTTGGATCAGATGATCAACGATAGGAAGTGCCACTTTGCCCATGAATGAGTAGTTTCTGCTGCGTGTGTTGCTGTTCGTTCAATGTTGCAGCTGTTGTAGTTTGACAATTAAACTGTGACTAAACTATCAATTTCTTCCTCTTTCTCAGGTAAAAGAAATACAATTTGTGGCGTCCTTCTAATTGAACAGCGGTCCGGAATAACGAAGACGACTTGAAACTTCTTCAGAATGTGGTAGCGTTGAAAACAAATTGAGAAACACTGCGTTAGAGAGTCAGGCAGAAAAAAGTAAAATGTTGCAAAAAGGTTAATATAATGTTGCAACAGCTATTTATATACTAAAATAATAGAGACATTTACAATACATGTTAAACACTTCTTTATTTTTTTTTGTACCCCAGAAAGAATCGTACAAATTAAACATTATAATTGCTCTGTTGAATTTATTATTATTAAGTATATAAATGTAAATCCACTCTACTTCAACAACCGGTCATCCAAAGTCTTTGCGTTATAATCTTTTTTATCGCTGTAACTGACTTTTTCTTTCTTTGAATTAATG